>VXBI01005475.1:58600-246036 GCA_013397375.1 Toxostoma redivivum
TTTTTTTTTTTTTGTTTTGTCGGTTTGTTTTGTTTTCTTTTGGGTTTTTTTTGTTGTTGTTTGATTGGTTAGTTTTGGGTTTGGGAGTGTTTTTTGGTGGAGTTTTTTTGGGTTTTGTTGTTTTTGGGGCGTTTTGGGTTTTGGTTTTTTTTTTGCTTTGGGGGGATGAAGGTTCTCACAATTCAGTACCTAGTATTTATTCATTTATTTTTGCCATGTGGGCACTTTGCTTGTCAATAAGTGGTTGGTTTTTTTTTACTTTCATCCACTAGCACTCATTTTCTCATTGGGAGAAAGGGATGGTTGGAACCCCATTTTTTTTGTTTTTTTTTTTCTGTTAGAGGAAACACTCATTCCAGAGTGTTCTTCTAAACATGTCTCTAAACTGAGACAGATGGTATTAGCACAAGAAATGGTTAATTTTGCCAGGTTCAATCTTTAGAAATGTCTGATCTTCATCTTACACAGAACTTGGAGTCCCTAGATACTCTGCTACTCTTTTAAAAAATAAAATGGTTCTGACTTTGAATATTTTATTGAAAACCAAACCAACAAACATTTGAGTCATACTCTGGTTGGCAATCACTTCCTTCCCTCGGCTACCCAGCTGTGCACTTCATTGGTGAAATTATGACCTGAAGGTCTGTTAAACATACAGCAGTGTACAAATGCCTGCTAAATAGTGGGATGTAATATTCTGGGGAATTAAGGTAGCTACCAATAATAAGTTAAAAAAACAGTGTTCAATCACTGCTGTCTCTTGTGTTCATAAGTTATAGGGCAAATACAGTCATTAGTGCAGCATGGCACAGGGAATTCTCAGCTAATAAAAATTCACGAAGGCCTTAGGTGAAGTTTGTGGAAACATGACTGAATTTGCACTGCTGCCCCAGCTGAAGGTGATAAAGGGCCTGCAAATACATATCTGAAAAACTAATTTAAATACATAGGGATTTTTTTTACAGATCTCACTTTTCCCACACCTTTATCATTTTTCTTGCCCATCAGCTTCCTCTTTTTTCCTGTTCCAGTTGCTGTGCCTCGAAGTATTCAAGAGGAACATAGGCCAAACTCATTAATATTCATCAGTTCACATTTTTTCCCATTCTTCACAAGTTCAAAGGATACTGGAACAACCAACTGAGGGCTATACCTAGAGGCTAATATCTCTATCTTCATGTTTCATTGGAAGATAGACACAAAACAAATAATACTTTGTCCTCAGTCACAAACCTTCATAAACTGTGGTAATTAAAACCTTCCAATTTCCTTGAAGTTTAGAAGATGCTCAGACTTGGTTGTAAAAGTGGCCACCTCGCTGGGAGGCCTCAGATGCCTTCAATTCCTCCTTTGTAGCACCTCTAAAGGTCTTATGAGCCATGCACCTCATACAAATTATCAGGCATATGGAGGTGTGACACACAGTAATTCACTTTAAAAATGCTGCAGCTCTGGAGGTCCTGACTTTGTGATTTACATCTTTAGGCAATTCACTAGCCTCATCCATATCTAAGAAAACAGACAACTGTGATCCTTCTCTTCCCCTCTTAGAAATGAAGTGACTGAGAAGTCCTACAAAGTTGCTGCAAGCAAAATTAAGAACATTATTTAGGTCATTAGTATGACAGGGCCAACTCTTGGGCCAGTTCAGCTCTTGGTATCTTTCAGCTCACCAGAGGACTAGGAGAATTTTGCTAGAAGCTGTAAGCTCATCAATTGCAGATGTCACAAAGAAATCCAGGCATATTAGTCCCCAGTCACAGGATGAGCCACCAATGGGATAAAATTGTAAAAAAAGTAAATGAGCAGCTGGAGACAATCAAAACAGGCATTTCCAGGAGAGACTGAAAAGCATTATTCTTTGTCATTGTTATGTTATTCATACTTTTAAAAGTGAAGTGAGACTGACACATGCAAAAGAAAAGAGCTACAGGCAGAAGAATGAAGAGACTACTACATGAAAAGAAAGAACAACTCATCAGAGGATATGACTGTTCTCTATAAATGCACTTCAGGGTAAAGATTAGGTATTTAAAAGAATAATTTAAGCTAAGGGTTAAAGTCGGTAGAGGAAGAAATGCATATAAACTAAATTCTCTCCGACTGGAAACTAGAAGGTTTCTAGCTTTCTGAACAATGACATTCCTGAATAGTTTTCCAAGTACAGCAGCTAAAACAAAAATCTCAACTAATGTAAAGTTTGATTTGAAATTTACGAAACAACAATACCAGCATGATTTGCTGATCCATGAAGCTTTTTCCAATGATTGTTTCCTAATATGCTTCTTCCAGAAGCACAGATACAGAGCTAGGAGGCTTAATACCTAATATGTATGGGTTACATCACAAATGCAGCATCTCACAGTCCCTAGAGAATACAGC
Organism: Toxostoma redivivum; assembly: GCA_013397375.1. NCBI lineage: Eukaryota > Metazoa > Chordata > Aves > Passeriformes > Mimidae > Toxostoma > Toxostoma redivivum. The sequence continues at coordinate 60,983 of VXBI01005475.1, forward strand.
CACCTCTTTCATGCAGAAATAACACTGCCAATACAAATCAAACATTGCTGCAGCTGCTGGTTCAGACCTCTAGCACTTAATCAAACTAGGAAAAAAATAAAGAAAAAAGCTTAATAGTCCAGTTTTCCCTAACATATTCAGATTATCGTCGATAATTTGTTTAATATGTATTTTGTTGAGCGCATGATGTCTAAAGTGGCCTTTTTTAGACTAGGCTAGATTTTAGGTACTATTTACAGAAGATTATAGATATAACTATTTTCTGAACTCAGAGTAAGATGGTGTTTCTAACGACCCAAAAAAGGGTTGAGCCTGTGTTAGCAAACTAGTATTTCCAGCAATTAGTCCTATTCTCATCTTCAGACATAGTTAAAAGAGCAGTCAAACCTTGATTCAGCTCTTCATATTAAGACAAATCCCTCTGTGTTTTCAGTTTTGTATTCAGCTATATGGCCAGAGATGGGCCTTACTACCAGCTTCATAATGTACTTTGCACTAAGGCTCACACAAAACAGAAAGCTTAGGGTAGAGTCTAATCCTGAGTCACCTTATTTATAAACTTTATTTGCTTAAGAGTTTATTTACCATCTTGCACGCAGGGAATACAGGCTACCCAGGAGCCCCCGTATAACTCAAAACAACTCTAAACACATTAGCACTATGCAACAAGCAAAAAGCCCTGAAAGATTTTTCTCATAAGTTTTGAAGTTTGATAGATTGTCTTGCTTAACCAACAGAAAACATCTTGAAAAAATGGAAAGCCAGATAAAGGAGATCATTACCTTTATCCCTGCCACAGTTCTCTTTATTTTTCTCTAACCATGGACCCATTCTGCTCCCACACCTGTGTCTTCCAACTCAGCCACCAGATAAATTCCAGGAAGGTAAAAGAATTGTTCTCAAGCTTTTCTAGGCTCATGTTAAATCCCACCTACTTGCAAGGCTATCAAAAAGGAGAAAGAAATTCAGCTAGCTCCTAGTGCAATGACTCAAAGTGAAATTACAGTCTCCTATCATCTCTGAAATGCCTTAGCTTCCTCTCATGCTTCATTTTTATTCCTGCTATATAGATTACTAGTAATTTTCTTCATTGTAAATATCTCCTCCTTCTTGGAGGAGAAGAGAAGATAGAAGAGTCTGCACATGCTTAGTAACAGTGCTGGGGTAAATTCTTATCAGTATGCAGGCTTTATGATCAGTAATTCAAACTTGCAGTCAGTGTCCCATGTGAGGAGGCCTTCAGCTCAGAAGCTTCCTGTCTCTGTAACAGTTTGAAGAGCAAGTTTGACACGTTAAATAGCATAATTCTATTGTGCCCTCACCCTGAATGCTATTTTACTGTATGCTAAAAGACTGCAACTTGAAAACCACACCAAAAAACCCACACAAATACAAAACCCCAGGGCAAGTGCTTGCAAACTCCAGTCCACAGGCAAAACAAGCATCTACACAAGAGCATTATGCACAAAGAGATAGGTCATTACTTAGTTCACACAGGCAGAAGCACAGGCTTGCATTAAAAGGCTACTGCCCCTGTGTTCTCTATCAGCCAAGGACCGAACACAATCACTGATGTGCATTTCTGTATACAGCACTGTAGAATACTGTATCCCACTTTCCAGGTAAATAGCTAAAATTTTTGTACCACTTTCTACACAAGAATCAGCCTGTGAAATTTTGAAATTCAGATAAAATCAAGATTTATCTGTCAATCCTGTCTGCTTTTCTTACACAAGAAGGCTCCAAACAGAGCTACCAGGGTGGCGATTGTGAGCTAATCACATCTCCAGGGAATTGCAGTTCTTGAAGGCACTTCATACTTCCTGAGCTTCAACTTCAACAGCTGTAATTAGTTTGCAAAAAATAGACCTTGGCAGTGCTTATTTCTTAAATGTCTGCCATATATCTAAACATGCCAAAACAGAAGTAATTTAGCACTCGAGTCACAGGATATTAATATCTGTCCCAATATTGTTTACCTCTTCTGTAGTAAAAGCATTGGATTTTGACTTCAGCTCAGACTGTTCAAACCCCAAACAACTGGATTTAGAACCTTCATCTGAAATAGCAGGAGCTTTTTTTCTCTTGGGCACCTTGAAATATGATGGCAAGTTGACGGTTTTGGGGGATTTTTCCTTGCTAACCTCTGGACTAAAGCAGTTTTAAATTCTGCACACAGTAAAAACTAGCTACATGATGAAAAGTGTGTTCCCCAATACTCTTCTCTCAGAACATTTTCCTGCAGCTAGCTCTCATTAGCACACCACCACCATCAAAAGGCAAAAGCTCTCAAAGTTTTCAACAAAGCAGAGATCTATGTAAAGAGACATTCATAAAGGCTGGTTAACTAAACACCTTCAAGTGAATATTATTTAATTATTTGTGCTATTAGCTGGTTTCTTTGTCTGAACTAAACATCCCACTCCATATCACAAACTCTTCTTCCTTGTAGTAGAGGTAAAATACTTTTTTGTCTGCAAATGTTTGCCTTCTTGACATTTTCTTTAGAAAACAAACAGTGCATTATAAACAGTACATTATCATTATTTAATTCCTTTTGAAAGAGATGTCCATATATAGTCAGAAACAATGCTGAAAGATTTCTCTATTCATGAACAACCTCTTCTTTCCATTTGACATAATTTTATTGTGTCCAACAACACTGTCCTTTCTTAACAACTTAAATTCTTGCTTGCTTACACACTGCTTTTATCCACCTATGTGAATTTTAAATTATTGGTCTATATTAAGACATCATGACAGCCTGGCAGACAAGTCAGATTAAGTTAGATACAGATGAACAATTTGCAAACTGGCATGAGGAATATAGCTTCAAAATAGCCCAGAGGATGACTAATAGCTCTCAAAATCAGCCAATATTTTAGCTGCTGGATTAAAGGCCCAAACTTCTCATTCTCAGACCTCATGTTAGAGACCAGAATCTTGGGATGCCACAAGACAGACAGGATGAAGAACCTGAGAGCTCAACCACATATTTTCAGTTCTCAAATACATCTACTTTTTTCCAGCTTTGGGAAGACATTTATTTCATACTTCCCACAGAGATGAAAATGCCCTATATATTCATCTTAATTATTTATGTTTTATTCATCATCAAACCAAATTTTATGGTGCTCACTGCGCAAGTCTTGCTAACTCCATATACTACTGTAAATGTTACCATATATAATACAAGAAATATTTCCAAACACTCAACCTCCTGCTCTTCTCTGTGAACTGCATTCCATACGTATGAAATAGCATCAGGTAAAAACTGATGGCTAAGTTCCCGCCACAAAATCAAATTCCTTCCCTGAGACCTCAGTTTCCCCATTTTTAAGAGAGCTTAAAAAAATAATCACACATATATATTGCAAAAGCTAAAATGTAACAGAAATATCTTGTCAGGCTATTCAAGAAAAACAGGGGGGAAAAAAAAGAAAAAGGAGACTAAACACTGATCAGCTTTTTCTTAGTAGGTTGAATTTGAGCTCCTCAAGAACCTCAGACTTTTTGGACCCCTGGAAGAACCGCTCTTGATGCAGTTACTAAGCAAGGAAGCTTCTAATGGATTTTGATGAAACCTTAATGAAGATTCAACATGAGAACAGAAGGATAAGCCATACACTGTACAGAACAATCTCTGAAGATCCTGTAATGAGGAAAGCATGACAGTATATAGATTTTGTTACAGCGCTGCTGGAGGGCAATGAACCAATGAACAATCATGTTACCTTATATGTAAAATGTTGCTAACCAATCATTAACAAGAACTAAGAACATTACCTTATTTGGTGCTACCACATTAACATAACCGTTCCCACAATTCTATTCTCCTCTCCATAATCTATCCAGATGTCTCCCTTCTTACCATCTTATTTCCCATGGTCTTTGATGCTTAACTTGTTGTCAACCAACAAGGGCAATCCACCCTTGGTCCCCAGTCACCCAACTCCTGCACTGGTCAAGCAAAAACAATCTTTGAATTAAATATATATTTTGTTTTGCTTTAAAGAAACTAAACAAGGACTAGACAAGAAGAAATAATCACTGGGTCACACTTCTGAAAGCAGAAAATAATGAAATTACCTACAAACTAATTTTAACTGAAATTCAACACAGTTAAAGATGGACATTTCTCTATAAGAATAGCTCACTATTTTATCCAAATCAACAGTCTCTTACCTTGAAGCACAATCTAGAATTTTTTCCCATTCCAATATTGCTGAACAACATGAAATTGTAAGACATTACAGTCTCTAGGTGGGTAAATATTTTATCTCAGTTAATGTTTTTCATTGTCTCTGATAAGAAACCTATTAAATTCAGCTTCTTCATGTCCAATATAACAAAACCTTTTTTTTTTTAATTTATTTATGCCATATCTTAGTCACAACCAGTCACAGATCTTCTCTCTTCGAGCCTTTCCAAGGTTCCATTTGATCCCTGTACTCCCTGCAATGATGGCAGCTCTGCCTGAACAGGCACAGGAGCTTAACCATTGCAGTCCCTTAACAATTCACTCTGCTACTTGGATCATCATAGCCCTCAGCCCCCAGTGCTTTGTGGGAAAAGTGCCATAACTTAGTTGTAATGTGTCTGAAAGGAAATATATAAACTTCATTTGTGCCACCAGATCCTGGAGGATTTTTTTATCTGTTTGAGCACTTGAAACAGCCTTCAACTGCCTGGGTAAGGCCGCTTCCAGAGGGCAGGGCAACATACTACTGAGAGCCCCATTCCCTCTTGCTTAGAATTTGTTCTTCCATAAAATACTTGCAATTTTGCACTGCAAGCTGATAAGCAAATTAACTGGGTTAGGCAAAACTTCTCTTACTCTAAGTACTGAACATCAGGCTCTCTCTCCCTGCAAATGCAGGGAGAACCTTATGGGACTGTCTGTCTCCCTGCATGGTACCTTGTGCAGAGCTACGCCTGCAGCTCCAACTGCTGTAGTGCAGTGCAAGATAAATGAATACATGTGGTGAATAATAATGTTGCATTTTGTAACCTATGAGTTAGAAACAAGCACTGCTACAAACCAGAGATCTTTTGGACAGATGCTGCTGTGCACTGTAACACAAGACAAAATTATTTAAGACTAGAGGTGATGAGTGCTGAATCCTGCTCAAATTTCAGAAGGAATTCAGAAGCAGGAAGTAATAATTTTAAATGGAACTTAGAAAAGATACTGGCAGTAATGCCTTAACTTCTACAAAAAGGGAAAGGGAGAAACACAGGTAGCGTCGCTGTGTACAAGGAAAGTTTTGACTAGTTTATGTCTTCTTTCTGTAATGAAAACTGTAAGAGCAGAATAGTTCTGTATTTCATTGTGCCATGTACACATAATTTTTCTAACACAAAAAGGATGTAAAAAGCTGCTGAATGGGAGCAGCTTGACCCAGACTTTGCCAAGGAACACTGCACCATACAAAACAGAAAAAAAGCTGGGGTTTGACAAAGACATTTAAATGATCCCAACAGTTTGAACAAGCACTCTTAACTACCATGGAGTATTCCAATAACATGTTCCACTTGGCGGTGTTCTTCATCTCTCAATCATCACTGAATTTTATGAAAATATTTCAGTCACTTGTGATTGGTTCTATTGTATTCTGTGTAGTTACATATAACCTAATTACCTGAATATTTATTATCTTAAGTGTGACCTTTATGTTGCTTATTTCAGGTAGAGTCATTTTGAATAGCTGCTGGTATGGTATTTTATCTTCTTTCTTCTGCCAGAGTCGGGATTAAATGCTTGAGACAGGGTATTTTGTGTTCGGACTCAGATGTTTATTAATTCTTATCTATGTTATAGTGAGTTCTACAGCACTTCTAGCTAACAAGCTAAAAATGGCGATGTATCTCTCTACAAGGCCTTTTAAGCCCAAACTGTCTAATTAAGAAAAGCCACCTAAATTATCTTTACTTTTAACCCAATAACCAATCACCCACGACCCACAGTGCGGAATTTTCTATCCAATTACAAAAGCACCACCTAGACCCATGGAGAAGAAGGTGAAGAAGAAAGAAACCTCTGCTCCAAAATCTCCACCTTGCCCTACATATATTACTATATTCTAAAACTTTAAATTCCAAATCTTCCACAATGTGATATTTCACACTTTTATTCAAACTACACACCAGTGGTCCCAGTTCTATCATTCAACTTTGGAAGTCTTATCTATGGCCTCAGGTCAAAAGCAGTGTTTTCTTGTGGGTCAGTGCCTGTCAGCACAGAAAGTCTAAAATTCCCAGTATCCAGGGTTCCAACAGGCTGGTACTTTCTAGGTATTTCATTATATACAGAATATTCTTATATCTACAACTAGCCTCTGACCAAAGCTAGAAGACAGCTAAATTTAAAGGTCTTTTCTTCGTTTTTTTTTTTTTTTGGTTTGTGGGTTTTTTTTTTTAAACTGAGCATGTAAACAGTGTAATTTCTTCAGGTTAATTATACGCAGTAGAAAGAAACAGCTAAAAATTCAAGAATCTCAGAAGGCCTATTTCTGCCTATTAAAATTTTTATTTTAGTACAACATAAAAATGTAAAAAAATAACACAGAAAAACATATATTATTTCCTTGACTACTGAGAATGAATAATAATGTAAATAGTAAAATATTAAAATATGAGTAGATCCTTTTTTTGATTATGTGTACTTGGTAAAGATCTGCATCAGAGCAGCTGGCATTGGGCAGACATTGATTCCAAAAACATCACCTTTGAATGGAAAAGGAAAAGAAAGAAACAAACAATCCAACCCAGCAGCAATTAACACCAATGTACCACTGGAGACATACAACAAGGAGTCAGGCTTACTGGTGTGAACAAGGAATTTTCACATGAAGAAGTGCAACATATCACTTCTATCTGGAACTGAAAACAAATGCTTAAAAAGGACATGATCACTTTAATATTTCCACAACATAAGTTGTATCACAAAAAAAGAGAGAAATGGAAAGGAGGAAGGTGAGGTGAACAGAAGGCTTGCTTTGACTTTGTGATGTACATAAAATAATTAAATTCCTATGTCAAGGTATTTATATATATGTACCACAGTCAGAAAGATAAAAAAAGCTTAATTCTCTGCTTTTAGGAAGCACCGGTTTTGGAAGAGTAGGGCCTGCAAATCACAAAGCATCTGTAAATAAGATATCTCTGCACCACAGTGCACAGAAGGACAGTAACCTACTTGTAAAAGCTGCATCCACAGTTGATGACATATGTTTCCTGTCTAAATATGCAGAAAGATAAAGCAAAGAAAGAATCACATAATATAGTCATTTCAGACTTGCAAATGGTCTATGCCAACTAATTATTGCTGTTAGAGCCCTGGACACAGGAAAAAAGATGGATCATATTCACAGCACAAATGAAGGCACTAACTCAATTTTTTCATTCGGTGAAATCACTGGATACAATTACTGAAGTACATAGTGGGAGGCATTAATAAGTTGTTATTGTCTCTGGATAATATGTTGCACACTCTCCCACAGGTACAGAAGAGAACAAATTGGGCATATCCGAAAAACCGTGAAGTCCATTTCAATATAAACTCAATGAAAATGCAAAGAAAGGGGTAAGAGGAGCAGCAGCCCCTCTAGTAAGCCTACTTCCACAGCTATGGCCTGTCCTAAGAAGCAAAACAACTCCTTGTGCATCAGATTCTGCAAGAAAACAGCATTCTGAGGAAACCTACTTCAGGGATTTTTCTCTTTCCAGTGTTTCAGACTGGGCTGACCCACAGGTATGTGAAGCAGACACACCTTTAATGCTGATGTCTTGATGGTCCTTACAGGAGCAGGAGAATGCAAGAGGTGCAATGTGAGAAGGATGAGGCCTGCTGTGCTGCCAAGCTCATAATTTAATGAAAAAGCAACTGAACAGCCAACCTCTCTCCAAGCACCTATTTTTCACTGCTCTGATGCCATTCCAGTCAGACTGTGCCAATTTCTGTGAAGGCAATTTATCCTGCCTTTTTAATCGGGCTAGGTGAGAGATTAAAGCAGAAATCCCTGCATGTCCTCCCTTCCTAACCCCTGAGTGCACACAAACTCAGCATTGCATGGCATGATTCATGTGGGTGAAAATAGGAAGAAGAGGTAAATTATTTGACGCTTCCCTTCTTTCCTTTGCACCTTGCTCTTCTCAACTTTTAAATGCATCTTTCCTCTTTTCCTTTTCCTTTCCATGCAACTCTTTCCTTTGCACCTTTCCATGCTCTTCTCTACTTTTTCCTCTTTCAGTCTTTTTATAAAGGCATGCAGCAATAGGATACAGCTTCTTCCAGATGATGAGTAGACACACTCATCTAAAGATTTTGTTAGTCACAAGTCACATCCCAGTATGAATTCTGAATAATGTTCTTTTGGCACAGATTGAAAGGATCCTAATAACAACCCCCTGAGAAGTTGCTATCTTTACATTTTCCTTTGTCAGGAAACAGACATGATGTAAATTTCAACTCCCTTTTGGTATTCTCTGTCTGCTGGGCACATTCAGACTGTCTGGGCAATGACCCTTCAGCAAAGTGACTCACAGCTTAAAAGGTAGAATGCAATTTCATTATTTTTGGTGCTGTAAGTAAAAATGCACAGAATTCAGCAAAACATATTCAGATGCACACTGCAAGTCAACAAAAGCGTTGTCCTCTGTCCAACCAACTGAGCTTTGACATCTTTGGTCTTTTAGACTCTTAGCCACAAGTCATTTCCTGAGCCTTTTTCTTTATTTCCTTATCTGGTTAAGAGTGATTTGTTTCCATTCTCTTCTTTGTAGTGATACAAGGCAGATTTAAACTGACTAGCACTTGATCCCCTCTATTCACCGTGTCTTTATATTCTTCAGCTCTTTTAACTCTCCATCACACTTATTCCCTTTATTTGTTTTTTCACTCTTTACACAGGCAGTAATGCTTATTTTGTTTGCTTATATAACCGATTTCCTCAGCTATGCAAACAGTACCAAGATTGCCATATTTTTCAACAGGCAGACATTTTGCCAGTTGGTATCTATAAGGACACTTTCAGTCTCTCTTCTCCTTGTTTTTATATCACTTGCTGATGATGAATTTTTCACTCTTTTTCCTTTCGTGACCAGCAGTAGCTCTTTACTATGATTTTTTGCCATGAATATGAATATGCTAATAAGACACAGGGTACCACAAACACTTTGTGTGACTATTCCTATTAGCTGTAATTCCTGATTTCCTTGAGATGGTAACTCTCTATGGTAAAAAAATCTATCTTATCTAAGATCACAGCTCCAAGATCCAGAGGAAATGCAATGCTACTATGTCAAATTCTTTCCAGTAACAGTGTGGCACTGGTGTGATATTAGTATGGTATTAACATATGTGGGAAACTATGAGTTGTCACACAGCCCCAAGTGCAACAGGAACAGCCAGACCCTGACCAGCAGTTTGTAACTAATTCCCTACATGTATTACCCAGCACTCACACAGAGGATTAGATTTCTTTTGAGCATCTGAAGACCAGTTTATGGCACTATTGCCCACCTGATTACACTTCAGTGTCTGCAAGGAGAGAAACTGTACTGACATGGGTAAGACTCAAATCAAGATACTAAATTTGCCATTCAGCCTAACCCTTGTAGGTTCAAAGGCAATGTATATTGTAAACCCTTTAAGAAGAGGTATCACAGAAAGGCTTTATAGAATGTAATTTTGTAATCCTTTTTTTATTCTTCCAATCTCATTTGAAACCTTACTTTTGTAAAGCCAGGTGAGGTTCTCCCATCTTAAAGTTCACATTAGGCTTGTCTTTCCTGTGTTCATGTCTTTGTAATTGGTTCTGCAGAAAATGGGGTATTTTTGCTTTGGCACAGAAAGGGCTTCTCTAGGACCATGGATTGCAAATTCTGTGCTCAGCTCAGTGGCTAACAAAACACATGGGGTCCCTCTGTGACAGAGCAGGATCAGGTGAAACAATGGCTGCCAAAAAGCAAAAATAATAATTCGGTATTTTAAAAACTGTCAGTTTGATGGTCCTGGCACCTGAACTACTCCAGCCATAGATGAATGGCATGTCCAGTTTCCTCCTACTCTCATCAGCACATGCTGTTGTGAGCATTACAAAGGTAGAACATACAATTCAGTCTCCTCACAGTCTCAGTGTTTTGGCCCTCTGCCCACACTATTCTCAAACAGTCACTATGTATCTTTGGACAGAAATGAAATTACTAATTACAAATTGCTTCTCTCAGTAAGGCTGAAAAATCCTTATTGGAGATTGAAGTCTTTCCATTTGCTACAATTGCCAGCAGGGCTCTGCATTCGGGTTTTAGTTAACAATAAGGTTATGCAGAAAAGAAATACCAAACCTGTCTTCCCATTTGGTCTCAGATCTTTCTTTTGTGTGACTCTGGGCAGCAGTCTGTGTGTTCCCCCAGGGTTACAAAACTCTTCTTGTATTTGGCGTTGACACCTTGAGAAGGACAGGCAGGGACAGCATCAAGCAAACCTGCTCAGAAAGGAAAAGGAATTTGTAAAGAAAAAGAAAAGAAAAGAAAGAAAAGCCATGCAGTGCAAAGCTGACAAATGCCTTGTACAAACATATAAATAAATTAAATAGTACTAATGGATGAGTGAAGGAAAGATAATATCTTATCAGCCTCAGTTGCATCAAGAAGTACCAATTTCACACTCTGGCACCTTACATTACTGAAAAGAAAGATATAGACTTATGCATTAATCAGAAAAAAAATTAAACATGAATGTTTCCCCCCATTCCTATCTGCAATTTGTTATTTAGAAAAATAAAATTAGAACAGTAGAAACTGGCATTAAAACAGAGATAGAATGACATCTACTGGCTGCTGGGAACTGGCTGAAAATGCTAAAAATGTTTTGGATTTTTCTCCCTTTCCTCAAAATATTTAAACTGAGACTCTTATTACTAGTCATAGAGTTTTGCTATTGAATGGAGAACAGCTCAGTATGTTCCCTAAATAAAAAATTGGTTAAATTTTAACCAATTACCTACCTGATTAAAAACACCTACATAGCTTAATATGTTTCAGATATTTAATATTAATGCTAGTGAGTAAAGCAATGCTCTCCTCCAGAACTACCAGAAACTGAAAAAAACCCCAGAAACACTGCAATTTTGCACTGGATAAAGGTCTCCGTTGCACATTTTTCAAGAATACTGATAAACAGAACTAAGTCTCTTATCAAAAAATTACTTAAGCAGCTAAATTTTACAGCACAGCATCACATTGTAAAATGATAATCATTCTCTTTTTTTCCTGAATTTATTCAGTGCATTATTGTTCATTTTTTTATTTAGACTTCCCAGCACCTTCTTTTTTAGTGATTTTATACATTTTCACATGAACATGACATTCTATTCCAAGGGTTGTTTTGCTCCTACTCTTTTTTTTAAACATCTTAGAACAAGCACGTGTGATATAAAAATCTCAGACTGTCTTGAGATTTTGTTAAAGGTCACAGAAACATCTCAGTCCTGAGTGAAAATTGTTCTTTGTGCAATACATGTCTTCTGGCCTCTCTTATGAATCTGTGAGTGAGGCCCTTATCCCTGTTAGCAGTGATACTCTGTGGATGATACTGCCAGTACAAACAAATTGATCTTGCTCACTTTCTATCTACCACAAGATATATTTTCTCCTCCTGCAGTTTCTCCACACTAGCTAATTAAACTCCACTCTACTCTGCATTTGGTGGTCTCCTGACCAAGAAATAGCTATCTAGCTCTCACGCCTCGAAAAAGAATCAGAAATTAGTCTGATAGAGACACAAGTATTTGGTGATTCTTTCCTAATATATTCTGCTGGGGAAAAAAAGAAAAATTCTAAGGAGATCACAGTGTTATCCTAACTGTTGTTTATGTAGCATATATTTATACAACATACTGCAGAGAAGCAAAAGTAAGCCTCAATTCTGGCCTTGAGCCATGGCCAAAATAGACAAACATGAACAATGAGATAGCATGTAAACAAAGGTGGGGGGGAAGCTGAGGGTGAGCAAAAACAAGAGCTGATATTCCCAAGAGCAGACTGGGGGTTTTAAGAGTATCTTTCATAAAATTTCAATGGCTTCTCCAATGCAGAAATGGATACAGACTTAGCAGGAATAGCAAAGCTAGGCAGCTGAACTGAGCATTCTCCCTCTTCCCCAGGCTTGGACTCAGAGCAGGGGATGCTGTGGTGGGCTGTGGCTCTGAAGGACAGTCAGGCATCCCCTGATGTTCATTCCTGCAGCAGCTTCACTTTGGTCCATGTATCTGCCTGAACCTGGAGGGAAGCTGTAGTACTGCATGAGTTACCACTGCCAGAGCAGGACAATACAGAATCATCTTTCATCATCCATGTGACTTTTTTTTTTCATATACCACTGTGTTTTAAAATTCACAAAATGTTTCCAGGTATTCCTTTAGGGGTATAGTTGCTATATTCCTGCTACTACATTTTTGTCCAATCCTATTATATTTTAAAAATTGTTAGCCATACACTAAACTGAAATTGATACATTGTTCTTGATAACTTTTTACTTCATAAGCTATCATATAGAATTTATTCTGAAATTGTATACAAATGCAAAGAAAAAATACCTGAAAATATTACCTTGGACTGTTCCAATCCATCCGTAGAAAGAAATACAGTATCATAGTATTTAATGCTCATAAATTTTAACCACAAAATACTCCAATATGTGTTATTCATTAAAGCTACCACTACAGCTTCCAACAGTTAGCCCACTTGGGAAGTTCTAGTTCAAACAACAAGAGAGCAGCAGGTTGCTTTAACTCAACTTGTTCATCAAACAATTCCCACATGAAACAGCATGAAATATCTGTACTTCCTAGGGAGCAAATCTATCATTTCACCTAGCTCAGAATGTTACAAAAGTCACCTAATCTTTTCCTTAAAAAACCCACAAAATAGTTCTGATGAATCACTCTCTAGAAGAGCCTCTTTCTCTTCATCAAGTTCAAAAGAAATCTAGCTAAGATATGGATATCTGTATTGCAGAAGCCTGAAGCTGGAGGAGACTGAATCCCAGCCTATAGATAAGAAGCAATATTCTTCTTGCACTCAAGCTCCCAGCAGTCTTCAGGATTGAATTTTGGCCTGTTATTTCACTGCTCTGAGGGGCTGGAGGACTTGAAGTGCAGCCTTCTATGTTCTCTGCTGAGCTGTGCCTTCTGCAGACCCTGGGAATTCCAGCTTTGTGCTTCTACGTGCAACTGAGACTTCAAGTCTGCACTGCCAAAATATGTCATGTAATGGGAGTGATCTCCAAGCCCAGCAAAAGGAGCCATGATTCATTTTATATCAGAACTGGCTTTTTGCTCTTGGGGAGTACAACTTGCTGAGATTCTGTATTAGTTTTTCCCACATTTTAATTTTTTTTCACAATTTCTACATATACATATTTTATGGCCCTGATTTGGTATCTGTATTTACAGACAACTCTCCAAGTTGTGTATTAAACTGAAAAGGAAGAATTTTTCTCCTGTGATATTGTTTGAGATCTTAATAAAATTCTTATTGCATAGCTGTCTTTTTTTCCAACATCTCTATTCACAAGTCCATATAAAACATGGATCTTTTATTATGTAAATAAAGTCTACAAGAAAAAAATGAGGAGGGCTGAAGCTGTCTGACTTCATGCATCACAATGATTGATTTTTGCTATCATTAAACAGCTATTTCTAATGCGGATTTTGCAATGGAAATAGAAAATATAAGGGTAAAATGCAATAGGTTTACAGCAATCTGTGTTACAGCAATGTGACATAATATGATGTTTCTTTCATTTTTAATGAATTGATGTCATTATAACTTCTTAATTTCTAGTTTCAAATAGCTACTTCCGATGCTATTATGGAAACACAGTAATATCAAAAACCGCATTTATTGAAAAGTTACCTTATGCTTTATATTTCATAAAATCATCTCTTCCAATAGCCTGCCTACCATTTTCTCACAAGATTGCATTCTATAAAAAATCCATGGTGTTTTAGAATAATTCCCATGTGGTCATTCACTGACTGTTAAAATAAATCTGTCATGAAAAGTTTTGTCTGGTTAAAGGTAGGAATATTTTAATGTTTTGGCAATTTAATGGGCTGCAGACAGGCACAATTATTTTATATAGAACTGCATAAAAGTCTAAAAAAAAGCTTGCTATTTCAGTGAATCCATGCTGCCTACTGGTGGAGGTTCAAATCCCATTTCAGCCCTAAATAAAACAGAGATTTTCCTCTCATCCTAAGTCATAAACACAAACAAAATCCCTGTGTTAGAGCTGGGCCATTGCCTGGCTTTCCAGACCTATCTACATTTAAAAGTGTATACTGTTGCTGATGCAACAACGACCAAATTTTAGTTATACCCATTCAGCATCTCTGTAAATCACTACTGATTGATACTATACCAAAGCTAAACATATAAAAAGGATTAAAAAAAAAATAAAATCACTTCAGTTCTTACCTTGACTGGCCAAGACATCCCAAGTGAGTTTCCAGAGGTTATTTCAATCCTTAGCACAATGACTGCAGCCAGCACCATGAGCTTAGTTCTCAACTTGTTTTCAGAAATATCTACAAAACAAAGCACAATAAAATAACCTAATTTCCTATGATGCAGGTATCAATATATATATATATATATGAGTAAAATATTTATAAAGCTTTTTGCATTAAAATTGTACATTTCAAATATAATTTTCCACTCGATTTATATCTTTGCTTTTTCTTTTGCAATTTAGAGATGTCTTTCAAAGCTTCCTTCAACCCGAATTATTGTAAGATTCTATGACAACTGCCTTGAATGATTTGTAAACCTATATTGCTTTATAGAAATGACATCCTAAAGTAAAAGTTTAAATTCAATTCTATTAGAAAGCTCAGGATATTATACAGCAAAAATACTGGCTTTCTCAGTGGACTCCTCATCAGTAATTTTTCATTACATGATTTTCAATAAAGAAACAACACCAAGTCAATTCCTAATGCATGTACTTTATTGTACTCAAAGGACAACAACCAGATTTTTATGGCTTTAAGAGCCAATGTCAAACTAACAGTGTCATATTAACCCTTGTAGTTTAGAGCACTGTATATTTTCCTGCAGTTTTAAAGAAATAAATAAAAAATCATTCCAGTTTAGTTAACTTACTTTGATTTCCAGTATGCAAAATGCATGCAACTCTCAGAATGAAGTCATGACACCATAAGACTGGGGGGGTATTTTTTGAGATCCTTTTCCGCTGAACACAACAAAGTTTTTGCAGACTACCTCAGTGTTTCCACAAATGTGAATACTTTGCCACTACATTCACCTACCAGAACTTCTAAAGCCATCACTCCTTTTCAAAGCTCATTGGAATTCTCTAGATTTCAGTAAGGCTTTTAAAGATTTATTCCACAATTAGTATGCATCTCTGATCTCATCATATATGTCAGAGAAGCAAAGTTTCTCAAGCACAGTGAATATTTAACATTAGCTCTCTCACAGGTGAAAGAAAAAACCTGTGATATTATTTTTGCTTAGAGCAAATTTTGCAACTTACATATTTCTGCACTCTTATCAGTTGGAACAAATGCATTATATATTTCTCTTTCTACTTTAAATTAAGAAGTGCTTTCTTCATTATAATTTTAGATTGAAAAAGAAAGTGCTTGCAGAATAAATCATTGTTTCATGATAATGGCTAACCTACCCTGTAGCAGCCAAAGGGAAATTTATCAGTACTGTTCATAAACATTGATACAGACAGAATGAAATTATTATCATCGTGGTTTTTATTGATATTATATCACACAATGTGACTTAAAATGTCACACAAAATACCTTGAAAAATGTTTTATCTCCAACTGTTTGTCAATAGCTAGGAGAAAAATTCTTTTTCTTGACCTTTCACCACAGGCAAATCTTCCACATATTACATATTGGCTTTATGTATTTCAGAACATCTGAAAGATGAAAGCTTAAATGAGTTGTGATCAAAGGTTGCTTTCTTTTGCTCAAAAAGCATTAGCTAAAGAAACTTCTATTAATAAAAAATATTATCTAAAAAAAGGAGGCATCCTACAATAGCTTTCACAATCCATATACATGCTCTAAAGTGTGTATGAAAATACGGGAAAAGTTATCAAACTCATATCCTAGAAGTAGAACTGTTCATTTTACTGCTTGTGCTTCATTAATGTAGTAGTAAAATGAGGGGGGAAACATGTTTACAGCATGCAAAGGGCACATGCTCTCTCATGCTGGATATCTGGGTTTTGTCTTACTGCATTAGTGGATCAAACTTGCCCAAGAGCCTGATTAACTTTAGGAACATCACCTGATTTTAGGTAATGGGAGTGAAGATTAATTTGTTCTACTTCTCTAGGAGCCTTTTGTAGCTATTGAACTACTCTTTTGTCCAGGTTGTACATACAAATTAACTATCTATTTGGCATCAGCAGAAATGTAAGTTTATACTCTTGAAAGTAAAAAAAGGGAAGGCCACATACACATATAATGTAAATTAATTAAACCTTTAAAAGAATAAAAATCAGGAAACTCGTTTCTGATAGGACGTCCAGAATATATGAATATAATTTCATGATGTGTCCTAGTTTCATCCAGCCAGCACAATCCTCTCATCCCTCAGCTTCCAGGTCTTTACTGTACCCATACTAACAAAATTTTCATCTCTTCTCCTTCAGAAAACCTTTTTTAAAATTTTTTTCTGCTTAAATTATCATCCATAATGAGTCTTGTAAAAAGATGGTTCTTGAAAACCTATAGAGAAAACACTGGCCTCAGGTTCTGTGCTCCAGACTTCGCTATGTCTGGCATTTCTTTCCTTCCGTGTTTTAGAATTTTAAAAGTTTTTGTCAAGAAGTTAGTGATCTGCTCTTTAGATATTATTGGAATTACAGCATCAATTGTTCTGCCTGACATGCAGAGGGATGTACTGAAAACACATGCCCTGTTCAGATATTCCCATTGCTCAAGCAGAAGATCCCATCACAAGCATCTCTGGTGATCTCTCTCACCAGTTGTACTGATTACTGGGTTTGTGCCATCTGCAATGTAACAGATTATCTATTTTTCTTTTTTCATAAGAACTGGCAATGTGAATGAAACAAGAAATTGGGCTTGTCCTATGAAATCAGTTTTGCCTCAGCTCTAGCCAAGAGAAAAATCAAAAGGGAAACAGTGAAGCAACTAAGCCTTTCTTTAGCAATATTTTGCACAAGTGCCTCCGAAATTTTTATTTTCACCTAACACAAGTGCAAATTTCAAAACAAGTCAGGTTGAACTGCTGGGGGAAAGAAGGGCATTTTAAAAGTCTGAATTTTTACAATCTGGGACATTTTTGTCCTTCTTGGACAGTAAACTTGCAATTGTCAGTTTCAGTGAGGATCCCAAGAAAACACCTGCCCAACTTTTCCTCTCTTCATGGACCACAAAAATGCACTGTGTTTGGTAACTCCATTTCTGAAAGTGATTTCATCCCAGCTCCTGCTGCAGTGCTCAGTGCTGAGCTGTTGCCATTGGAAGCACAGTCTAGACAAAGATAAAATTAGAAGCAAGCACTGTCCTTTTTGGAAAGCACAGAACAGTATCTAATCTCATCTAATCTCAGCAGACTTGTTCTGTCTTGTCTACATTATCTAGTGACATTATAAAATGGTGGACAGGACCCTCTTTTCTTGAATTGCGGAGCAATCTATAAGTGCAGTCCCAAAAACAGATATGATAACATATAAACACCTACCACTTACTAGAAAAAGAAAAATCTGACAAGTGCAGTATTCCTCACTATTCTACAAAATCTTTCCATTTCCCCTAGCAATGTAGAATACATATCAGATTTAGCAACAGTAATTATTAACTGAGTTGATCCCAGGGGAAAATAAAAAACATGTTTCAGAGACAAGCAGTAACCCATATGTATGACAACTACATTTTATTTTGAAATATTTTTTATTCACTTTCTGCATGGCCTTGACCCCAATACTTGTCAGGATCCATTTTATAAATGCAGGATTAAATTAGATTTTCCCTCTGATTTTGGATAATGGCAAATTACTCACCACATCCTTAAGTAGGTTGTTCCCATGGCTAAGTTAACTGCAGACAGAGTGAATGTGTTCCTGGATTTCATTCCCAGTATGTCTGTTGTCACATTGATTGCCAGAACATTTTATGATCATTTTTTCAACTAGATTGAAAAGCCATCAACTAAAATATTATTTCCTTGTATGTGTTATCCTTAACTAAAATTCATTTTCACTTGGATATGCAAATAAATTCAGTTCATTAAATCTTTCACAAGTCAGTTATTTTTTCAATTGCTTCTCCTGAATCCCTCCTAATCACTTTCTATGCTATTAGTGGGAAAGCAAAAATGTGAGCAGCATTATTCTGTAAGGACAGAGGCTGTGACTGCCTCGTGTAGCAAAGCTTCCATACACCCTGCACCAGATAACTGTGGTTACTCACACTGAGCAGCAGCACTGAGATATGTCAGTTATGTTTGTCTAACCCCAGCTTTGTATGATTAAGATAAACTTGACAGCACACAGGTATAATGTTGGTGACTGACAAAGCATTATAATCATGACAAATGCTCCTGAACCCCTGACTTCCCCCAGCTCCCAAAGTTTTAGACTCCTCTCTTGGTCCCTGCAATTCATGCTCACAGCACAGGGGCTCAGTAAGGTTTTGCCTGGCACATCTGGGTTGCCCACAGTGATGTTCCTGTCCACAACAGGCCATGCTTAGGTGAGAGGACTGTCAGTGTTGCAGCATCTTTTGAAGGTCACACTTCTAAATGTTAACTTTGTATATCTCAGGATTTCTGTGAGTTGTGCACTCTTGTGCTAATCGTGTAGACAGATTTGTTCTTCATCCCAGCTGAGCCAGCTCCAAACCCAACCCAAAAATGACCAGTTATTCAGTTCTTGTCCTGCAGTTATCCTACTAGGGGGATTTGCCCCTCTAAAACCAACCCAGAGAGAACCAACCCCTTCACCCTCACTCAGCCTTAACTACATTATTGCATTGTTTATCTTACAGCCTTCTAAATGTTAATTCAGCAATTCCCTACATATGTTAATGACACACCAGCAATTTATTACTACTTAATAGTTAAATATTAAGTTATCAGTTCAGTTAGTATCTGCCTTACCATACTTATACTGGGTTGACAACTATGAGCTCCATCCTAATGGTCTTCTTTCCCATATCATGGATCTCTTACTCCTGCTGCATTCAGTTTTCTTCTCTCAATTGCAAACCAATACTGTAATTCTCAAAGTCTTGAAGTCCTCAATGTCACTTTCAAATGTCCTTATACCAATAATCCCTGCTAATATACTCACCTGCCTCCTTCCAGCGTTGTATCTGGAGTTCAAGTCCACCTGCTATTTATCACTAACAACTATTTGAAAATGTTAAAAAAACATCCTCTACAATCTTCTACCTTCCTAACTTTCATACCCTCAAACTGCAAAATTTATTCATTCTTCTTTACGTATTTTTAAAAATATTCTATATGCAGAGGATGTAAATCAAGCACTTTGGTGTTTGGCAGAGTAAATACTACAGTTACTTCAGCTCTCTAATTACCATCACTCCAGTTTCACTGATCTGTGCTCACTGCAGCAATTTAACCAATGGTATGTGCTTTGGTTTTTTCAGATATTTGACCTTTAAAACTTTCACCATTTGAAATTGTTATGTCTTTGGCATTTATGACCAAAACCCAGGAGAACTGGTTTGTTTAATCCTTGCACTGCATCACTCAGCCCTCTGCCACAGCACTGGCTTATTGTGACCTACAGTAGTCCAAGGACATGTAAGAAAACTTCTGCCTGTAGAGCTATTTACATTTTGCAATATTAAAAAAATCATTTGAGCCACTATAATACAGAAGGTCAGCTTTAGCTTCTTCTTGTAGGCAGTCCCAAATGCCTTGATTATTTTTCCTAATGATTTCCAAGGTTTTGGGTACACCCAGTTATCCTGAATTTCATAATTTCAAATGCCACAAACCTTTCTCCCAGTGTAGAGACATTTTGCTTCTATCAATAAACTTAGGTATAAACAGAGAGTAGATTTCATTGAACTTTAGTTTAATTTAGATTTGACTGGACCATTGGAGTTTATTTTGTTCTAGCCTCCTCAACTTTATTTACACCAGAGAAATAAATTCAACTTAGCTATATTTATTGCTTGAATGCTTAGGATCTTGCATATGCTTGGACTTTAATACCTTGAAAGCTCTTTGAGGCTCTCCAACGGAAATCAAGTGCAAGATACTTACAATGTATACTCCTACTTATTTAAATATGTATTTTTTTATCTGTAGGAATAACACATCTGCAAAAGAGGCTCCATAATATTTCCATAATGCCTAGCTGCACTTCATGCAGAAAGAGTGTCTAGTGATGAAAATCTGTTGAAAAATTGGGGCACAGAAAAAAAATCACCCAGTTCACTCCACAACTTTCCTGGTGTAAGTCTACTGATATCAGATGAGTTCATCGTTATTTATACCACAGAAATGTCAGAAACAACACATATACCAAATGTTTTCCCAGAATTCCCCATATTTACCCATTAGAAAAGTTGTGGGAGACTATAATTTCCAGCTGTACAATCCCACCACCATGTCCATACTGTTTCTTCCAAGCATTAGTGATATGCATTTTCAGCCTCCATTTGTCACCAAAGTAAACATTTATTAATTTAAAAATGACATTCAGATTAAGCTCCCATAAACTGTATTTCCTTCTCATCCACTAGATTTTGATTACATTTTCCAGTTGTATGGAAAAAGTTTGTTGGTCAGATGGGATTTCTCTGAATTCTCAAGATCCCAGCTTAGGTAACTTTCAAAAACCCAAATTGTGTTTTATACAATATGTGTGTTTTTACATATTAGATATTACATTTGGATTAAACATGCAAGAGTTGAAGATCTGCAGTGTTTTCCAATCAACTTCCATGCAGCCTCAATATACTCAACAGGAGAGATGCAGACAGATTATATTCCCAAAACAAATATTGTTGTTTAAGGCACAGAAATAAAGCAGTAAGATAAACTTTAACTGTTTGGGTCTATGCTGCTCAAGAACACTGTTCTAAATTAATGACATGCAAAAAGTGGTCCAAAAGAACAAATGGTAACTGTACAGTTAAAGATACAAGGATTTGAATATTTCAAACCAACATCCAATTTTAAGATAATTATTTCCATTACAGTTAAACTATTTCAGAGATGATGTAACAGATTAGAAAGTACCTATGTTTTGGCTTTGCTTTTTCTCATTTTCCTAAAAAAGCAAACAGTATATATCACAGTCCCTGTTTGTCCATCTTCATTTGTCAGTCTTTCATTCTCTCTTCAATCACTTTTCAATTCACTGGACCATTTCAACCAAATTTGATGAGGTTAAGGTTTCGCAAATTTAACTTTCAACACTGTGAACTCTAATGACTGATTAGAGAACTGCATCCAATTAGTACCCTGACAGAGGAGAGCAGGGAGAATTCAAATTTTAGCTGTTCTGCTCGTTTCACTCATCAGGTAAAGGGCAATGATCAGATGATCAGTCAACCATGAGTAGTTCCAAAGCTACCATGGCAGGTGCTGCTTTTTGACAGCCAAAAGCACAAAGAAAAGCATTTAGGAGATTAGTGAGAGATGAGACAGATTTTAAGGGAGGTTGCAAGACATAAAACTGTAGGCAACCAGTCATTAATCCTTATGGAAGGATTTTAAACTTACTTTTAGTCGTTTGAGTGTTAGTTGTTTTGGTTTTGTTTGGGGTTTTTTTTAATAAGTATCTACAATCTGGTTTTCATACATGGAAAAACAAATTACAAAAAAACTTTCTCATCCACATAGAGACTTTCTTTCTGTTTCTCCTCTACTTAAGGAAATCTGTGGGTCAGTTGCCACTTTTTAGGAAGATTAAATGCAGTGATTTTTAACTGCCTTTAACTCATTTGTTTGGACATGCTAGTCAAGTTCACCAGGCAAGACAGCAATCATATACTCATATAGGGAATAAAAGAGAGAGTACAATGGAACTGATAAAGGAGCCTGATATCTTAGGCCTGATTGAGCAGAAATTGTGGGAGAGACAAACACAGATAAATGCTCCCTGGGCAAGAAGTGACCAAGAAACGTGTTGTGAAACATTCTCATAAGAAAGTGTTAACAGGTGACATGATGTCATGAAGAATGTGTAACCAATGGGAAATTGTTACAAAAATAGAACTCTATATAAGTGCCATACAGATAAAACCCTATATAAGCGCCTTGTATACTCAATAAAATTAGCTTCTGATCCAAACTCAGATGTTCCTGTCTCTCCATCACCAATGTACTCACACATGTAACTCTTACTTAACAGCTGTCATCTCTCCAGAAGACGGCCCTTTTCATACATTTGGGGTGGGGTTTCTTCCTTGAATTTTTTTAATATAGGTACCATTATTCTGTTTGTGACCCTTTTTTGTTCCATATTACATAATTAATAGATCACAAATACTTCCTATTATAAAAGTGTTTTTTTCTGAAGAAATACATAATTATCACCAAACTTGATAAACAGAAGTGGTCATCATCTTTCACAATGTATTACATCGAAGCTGTTCATTGCACTGGTTTATTCAAAATCCACAGAACTGTCTGTTTCCAGACTGTATTCATTATAGGAAAAGCTCATCTAAGGAAGGAAAAAAAAATCGATGTTACATGACACTGCTCTTGTTCTTCACACTCCTCTCCTCCCTCTCTAATAATTTTGGAATTCATTGGCATTTGATAGAGCCCAAAAACACCAAAGAAAATTGGTTTCCTCTGATAATCAATCACCAGGAAAAGAAGAGGAAGCAAAACTAGTGCTTTGAAGGAAGAAACGTTGGGAAAACTCGTCAGCTGCACAGTTTGACACAATCCAGATAACCATTCAGGAGGCACAGATACACAGATCAAGAGTACACTGGAGACACAGCCATATGTAAACCATATGTCTCCTTTATGTAAGGAGAAGGAAAAACCCTATCTCACAAAACTTAAAGTTCTTCCCAAAAAATCAGCAAACAGGAATGAATAAGGAAGGGAGATACAAGTTTCTGCACCACAGCTCTGCAGGATATTAAGTAGCCCTGAGATAAGACACAAGATATTTACCCTGGGATATGTATACACAGATTGGAAATAGAAGTAAACAGTTTTTGCAGTGCAAAGTCACTAGTGAAATTTCACAATCTAAATTAATACCACACTGTTTCTGCACATTGACAAATAGGGAGGTGACTAAGGCCAGCTGCCACTCATCACTGCACCTCCTCAATGGGACAGAGGGAACAAGAATGAAAAAGCTTGTGGGCCAAAACAAAGGCAGGGAGGTCACTTAACAATTGCCAAAAAAATTTCAATTTGGGGAATACTGATTTAATTCAATGGCAGTTAAAAAAGATTAAAAGAAAACCAACCAAATTTCACATGCTTAATGATCTAGACTATCCATACTCTTGCATGAACAAGAATTTTGAATTTTTGATCACAAAGACATCAGCTGACAAAAGCATTATCTGACTGCCCAGAAAACTCAGTGGACAGGGAAAGATTAGGACGGAATACAAACACAAGACATCTTGTACCACTACATAACTCCAGGGTGTGACATGGAAAAGGGCAAAAGACAGTCAGCTCAAACAAATAGGGTGAACCACAGAGAGATGTGTAAGCCATGATTACCCTGAATAAGAATCATTCTAATATGTCACTGGGTGCCACGGAGTGAGGTCAGCACAAGGCAGATGGCACAGGACAGAAAGGTGGTAGGTGCTTTGTACACAGGCACCCAGTGCTTGAAATCTCCTTCCACAGCACAAGAATTCACACAGGCCAAGAGGAGCCAGAGTGAATTAATGAAGGTAAATGCATCAAACTTCAAATTATACAGTTTACCCCACCTTTCTCTGAGCTACAGAGTGCTCTGTTCCCATCCTATAGCACAGGTATTATTTTTTATAGACAGGGTATTGGACCCAATAAACTGTCATAGACAGGTATTAGACCCTGGGGCTGGACCACACAGGAAAAAGTTTTATATCTTTTATGTGTATTCCTGTTCTTCAGATCTGGGTGAACTGCGACTATTAATCATCTTTTTTCCTTTGCTTTGTTTGTCCAGACCTACACACATTAGCATGCCTGAACTGTCTGATTTCCCACGAAATCTCCTATCTTATCTTCTACAGAACAGAACTAAGTTAACAGGGAGAGCACAGAAAATGGCATCTGCACTCTTGTTACTAAGTGTGCTAGCTATAGATGTCACTTATTTCAGGTTTGTTCAAAGGACTCATTTGTTCTTTGTAGGTTTTTCAGAGAAATGAGAAAAATAATAATCTTTCTATCCAGATGGTGATGACAGTAGAACAATTTAGCATCATATCTATCTGTTTCTCTAGGAGATTATGTGATTTTATACAACAACATATTTGGAAGAAGCTTAGCCACAGGTAATTCTTAACTGAAACGCAGTACAGATAAATGTGTTTTCAGCTAAGTATACAGAAACACCACGAAATCTTAAAAAGTTTACCAATAGTAATTGGGGAAGCATTTTGTATGTGTATTTGTAAATTCATAGTAACTCAAAGAAGGGCCACAGAAATGGACCAGAAATAAAGAGGTAATAAACAGGCAAGTTTTCCATATAAATAAATAACACAGAAAGATGACTAATTTTCTGGAAAGCAATAATTGCCTTAGCAGTTCTGCACATCTATGCATCTTTCAGTACAAGAATCAGTTAAAACCTACATCATAATACTTATGTAATGATATAGACTTTGACTGTGTATTTTTATTAACTCCTTTAGACATCACATATGCATCTATTTCCAGTGATTTCATCAGAATTTTGACTGAAACCACACAAATTGCTTATGTAATACAGATCTAAATTAATCCTAAAGAAAAAAAATTGTCTCTTGAGCTGTCTTGTTCTTGCTCTCAGTTTGTAGTTTCTAATACATTATTACAAAGATTATACCTAGTTTCAAAAAACTAATGTAAACGTCTTACAAATAAAATATATATTTTATCTTCATCAATCCATCTCCAACAATTCGCATAGGGTTGGGAGAGTACAAAAGAATTCTATTTTTATTCATTTCATGTAATCAGCAGTAGAAAACTACATAGCTATGTTCAAGGAAGTTCCTGCAAGTTCATATACTGCTTTAATGGAATATTCCACAGCATGTAGGTTCAGTGACATGTTTCAGCAGACACTTAGACCCACTGTAACCACCCAGAGACATTATCCAAGAAGAGCAGTTGCATTCTGCACAGCTGTAAATCGATGCAGCTCATATCCTCTTTCCTTCTCATTAACATAGCTCTGAACAGCAGAGGATCCAATTGGCCTGTGAGCATGCTAATAAATATTTGATTCAACCTTATGCACCTTCAAACAGAAAGCCAGGAATTATCAGTGCAACTACTTTAAACTAGCTAAGGCTTGAAAAAAAATCCAACAGCCCTCATTTTCTTTTCCACTATATCTCCTATTTTGTTAATACTAAGCAAACCAAAGATGTCAATTAGTGGGGAAAAAAACCCCAAACAAACTATGAGACATTAAAAGTTTCTGGTTTTGTCAGAACACTGAAGAAGTGGTATCCATATTTACTGTTACCTATTTAAGCTTTCCAGACTAGTCAAAACAGCTCCATTTTGACATGAGTGGGCTTTTTTCCATGACAAATGCACCCACATTCAGCATCTTCCCCTAGTAACCTGTCTTGCTATAAGGAATTGCTGAACTAAGCTAGTACATTCAGAAAATCTAAAAAAGCCAATGGAAAAAGGAAAACCACAAAAGAGAAGTGTGAGGAAAAAGATCATAAATAACAAAGTAGATTTCTTTACTTAAGAAGTTATTTTCCTTCATAATACTCCACTCATAAAAAACAGAATTTAAAACACTTCTAGTGACACTGTTAATGGGTAAGGATAAAAATCTTATATCCAAAGCATTCCTTTTACTGTGACTCAGGTTTATTGAGAAATAAAAGGTCTAATAATCTCTTTCCTTAACTCCTTTCTGTATCAAATTTTTAAATACTGTTGAAAGTAAAAACTGTAACTCTAGTGACCCAAGTGGCATTGTACTGCATTCAGCAGCTGAAGACAGACATTGTACAAAATTTTGAATACTGTAGAGTACTACGGCAAAAAGAAGCATGAGCTTGCTACACGCACCGCTTGGGGTAACTGCCTGAAAACAGGAGATCTGTGGTTATCTGAGTACCAGGACAGCGGGCAGCGGCAATAAGGTACAAGATGCTGTCCAAAAGGGAGTGATCCAAACATCACTGTTCAGGGACAGTGTAATTCCCTGTGACATCTGTGCTAAAATTACATTTCCATGCTACAATATACACTAGATCTTATTTAATACTTTCAATTGCATTTCACATAAGAGCGGCTCAAAGTCTCAGAGAGACAATTTTGCCTGGCACTGCCAAGGTCTCTTTTTGAGGAACCAGAGCAACTGGGAGAATGATTCCCTTCATTAAGTTCTGCTCTATTTCCTTAGAAAAGCTAAGTGCCAACAACAAAAATAGTGGCATATGGTAACAACATTTTAATCTGCATATTTTTGTTCTCTTCTCTTGGTCTCTTGCTTTCTATTTTATTATCTACATACTCCCAGTGTAGAGTGATTCATCAGCACTGTTCTAAAATGATGAAGTGACACTAAGAGCTACCTAAGAATAAATCAGAACAGTTCCTCATCTTTGTTACCTCCTTGCTTGACAGCAGTGCAGTTAAAGAGACATAAAGATGTTTATGGAAATCAAAATAAAAATCACTCATCAAAATATTAAACCACAGGATAGCAGATGACAAGGGAAACCATGAAATCCTAGCCATGCTGTATTATTCATCAGTTTCCAAATGCATGTACCCAGCCATAATTCAAATACTTCTACAGTAAAACTTAGAATTCTTTCTTCACCACAAATTCAGGAGATATTCATGAGGCAAGACCACTGCCTCACTGGGAACAGAACAGAAACACTGACTTCATTCACAGATTGGTGGCTGCTTCTTGGCTCTGCACTGTGCCCTGCTGCCCAGTCTCCCAGAGCACAGGATCACTACCTATACACTAGAAAGAAGCCTTAGCAGTGACTCTCAGATTTAAGAATGCTGCAAATACCAACCACACTTAAACACTGAACACAGAAATGCTCTCATTTCTGGATAGCAGTCAGCTCTCTAGCTTAGCCATAGCCTAAAACAAGGCCATTTTATCACTCTTCCTGCTAAGAGCACAAAAAATTATGTTCATCATGTTTGTGAAGGCTTTATTTGAACTTTAAAAAAATCAGGAAGTTGTCCACAAACACAGTTTTTTTCCAAAATGAAAAATATTTTTCCATTAAATAGTTTTACTTTTTCAAGTCCATTTCAACAATAGGTACATTAGTTGATGATGAAGATACAAAAGAAAATTCCCATTTTGATGCCTACTTAAGGACACCATGCTGGCAGAAGACAAGGAAAGTAGAGTCAGTTACCCAGGGGGGACATGCTCAAGCAGTACATAGAAAGTGTCAGAGTACTTAGAATGGCTCTAACTGATGTAAATCCACCAGTTCCCTTGGTGCTAACCCTAAACATGCCCTTCTGAGGCACCTGGCATCCAGCACTCTCTATGCCCTTATCAGTGCAGAAACAGCGACAGCAGCCACAGTTAGAAGTGCTTAAACAAGCAGCTTTTTGTAGTCCTCCTGTACATCTTTGTAAACTGCTAAAACACAGCAGTAAATAGAATTATTAGCTTATAAAATACGCATATGAAACAAAGCCAAGCATATTAAAAGTACACACATGAACAAGAAAAATAATAATACCAAAGATACTGAAAAATGTAACCTCACTTTCACATATTTCCAATAAGCCTGTCTGGTAGTTTACTGCATTTTCTCTCTCAGTAATTAATGTCCTATAGGGATCTATAGGACACTATAAGGATCTGTTTTGCTGCAAAAAAACTGAACAAACCATGAAAAGATTAAATGTAATTATCGTTATTTCCATTTCTGGGGCAAGGCCTTTTCATAAACAATAATATTGCAGTGTAAAACTGGAGGCTTTATACAGTTGCTCTATCATTCATAATAATGAGTAGGATAATAAGCCACAAGCCAAATCTTCATAGTCTCATTACATAGAGAAGATTAATTAGGACTTTAACCAGAAATGCCACTAAGCATGATGCTTACTTAGGTAATTAAAGCACTGAGAATATTGAGGCTTATGTTGTCTTCCAAATATGCAAATAGCATGATGCTGACAAAATTACATTGTATAAAACCATATGGTCTTCAAATAAAGTTAGAATTTATTTGTGTGTGTCAGGCCTTCATAACAAAGTCACTTTAGTGTCAAAAAAGCATATTTTCTTCTCACCCTGTTCTCAACTAATGTGGTGGAATTCAGGGTGGTACCTTCAATGTAAAACTACTGTGACCAAGACATCTGCCAATGTGACAAAGACTCATTTCTACATAAAAGGCAGAAAGACCTTTGCCCTCAACTGGATGAGGTTAATGAATTGACTCACTGCCAAGATGCTGACTCAGAGCAGCCAATGATGTCAACTCCCATCTCCTATTCATTCAATTTTCAGAAGGACTAATTTTGGATGGAGTTGTCTTTTCCTGTATTTTATGCTTGTAAGAGTTGCCTGCAAATACCTGACAGCCTGTTTTTGTCATATCTCCCTTTAGAAAGCTAATTTTGTTCTAGCCTCCCCACAAACAATACATACACCTGGCTGAATAGCTGGTGTATTGAAAATACCATTTACCTTATTGACAAAATGATACCAGTTCCCCATTTCTTCATCTTCCTTTGTCCACCTGGTGACTCTCCTTATCTTTTCAACCTAAAGGCTATATGAAATGTCTCCTGTTCTAGTCCTAATCCTATACAAAATGTAGGCCATGCCTATAGCTCATAGGCACTTCTCATATGCAAATAATACTTTAGTACTTTAGTAATAATAAAGCCATGGCTGAGGTCAAATCTCTTTGGGTATCTTAAGAATATGTCACTGATGTGGGAAGATACATATTTATGACCATGTTGAAGAACAAAAAGAGAAGGAACTGTTCTGTCATCTAATGATTCACAAGAACAAGTAGTGGTTTAGGAATCTGTATTCAAGAACCCTTGTTAAAACACACCTAGTTTCAGCTTAATGACTGTTTAAGAGCTGAAAATAAAGTCTACCCAAAAAAAGCCTTTTTTTTTTTTCAGATGGACTGTTTGTTCTTCAAACAGAATTCTTTCCTCAGACTAAGTCACTCTTGAAAAGCATAATTTAAAAAAAAAAACCCTAAATGATTAAACATCCCTTTTGGTAGGCAAATTCCCCATTATCGCAACGTTCTCGATAAACATTAGTGAGTACATTCTGAGCTTTATATAAAACAAGGTTCAACATGAAAAAAGGGTATCTTAAAAGACTTTAAAGCGCTTCAAGTTTCAGTTTAACTTTTCATTCTGGATGATTTGGCCAATTTTGCTGAAATGCAAGCAGCACACAAAAAGGTACTGGCTTTTGTTTGTTTTTAAGGTATTGACAAAACACTACATTAACCAAAATATACAGCCAAAAAATGGAAAAAATTAAAATAAACCCAAATCTCTTCCTGGTTGAGAATATGGAAGGTTCTCAACCATGAGACGCAGAACTAGAAGTAAACTGCAATTGCCTTATTCTGAACGGCCCATGAAATTACATTTCATGAAATGTAACAAAAATATTTTAGAACTATTCCACATTTGTGTTCAAAGTAAGATTCCCCAAGAGTGAAAATGATCTTGTGTTGTTTATTCTAGCAGAGAATATTTCTAACATTCTTTTTCAAGCTGCTTCAGGCAACTTTTGTTTTAAAAGATAACTTTTTGGACAACCACATACTCAGCAAAAGCAGTGGAAGTGAAGTGACTCTGTCTCTGAGAAGAGAGCAACTCTCAAATTTTGTCCTTCCTTACACAATTGAATTAAGGTTTCCAAGAGAGGTAGTCATTTAAATCAACCGATTTCTTGGTACAGAAGTTCCATGTAGTCCTAAGCAAAGTTCTCTGCAGCTGTGGCAGCAATGTTCTCTGTGGAAACTTGGCCACATATAGGTCCACAGTAAGAACTGGAGCAAAGAAAGGTCACAAGTAAATGTGAGCAGAGCAAGAAGAGGCACCAGACAAAAACTAAAACAAGTTGATCTCTATTTGTCACAAGAATAGCTGACACAGGACATTCTCATCCTGAGAAGAGAATCCTCTTCCTCAAATCTGAATTTGGCAGGACTTCAAAAAAGGTGCTGAACTGAGAAAAAATTCTAGACTAGATTAAAAGTCCCAGTTTTTCAAGGAATTTGAATCCCTTTGTAGGATCCAGCTGGGATCCTCACACCATGGATCATTTTTGTTTCTGATTGCTCACTTTACACTTGTTTTAATCTCTAGTCCTTGTTTGAAGAGAATTATCTAGGTAGTTTCTCACTCCTCTTTATATCACTGTGTTATTAGCTTTTAGCAGGATATAATTTCCTTTTTAAAATGTATAATAATAGTGGGCATTCCAGACAGGCATGGGAACCCAATTGTCAGGCAGGAAAGATTAAGGAGAAGACAATTAAAGTTCAGTTACTATCTTGTAAATTCTATTTCCTGGGTAACAGTCAACAGGAACTGGATATTCTTATAACATCCAAATTAAATTCAGGGTAGCGCCCTCATGCTCAGGGCAAAGGGATCAATACTTCTGGCTTTGTCACAGCTTTAGTCAGCAACAGCTCAACAAGTCCTCTGATGGGAAAAAGATAATTTAAAAATTATGAAATCTGCAGTCCCAGCTACCACAAAGCAACAAATGTAATTTTGTTGGGTTTTTTTTAAAGAGTCTTAGATTAAATAGTGTTGTCCACTAATGTTGCCTTGTTCACTCTGCTATGCTTTGTAATTTAATAAACTAGCACCAATGTCATATCTGAAGTGTATTTCACATGCCGGTAGGCATAATAATGCATATGGTATGCTTCATTTAAGCAATCAGATACATCTATTACTAGTCATTTATTTTGCTTTTTGTTATTGATTGCTTTTTATTTCACTGGATGAGATAAATTAATCCTGCTGACAACTTTCTTGCAAGATCATCAATTAGAAATTTTCAGTCAAGCAGAACATATTAGATGCTTTTTACTGGAAGAATACTTCCAGTAAAAAGATTTGATATTTTCTAAAAAGACCACCCAGTATCAGATTCTCAGAAAGAATTGTGCTAAGCCCAAAGAAGTTATAGCAGAATGTCCTAAAGCAGTGAGACAGCTCTTCCTGTTCTCTAGTTCATTTTACATGCTTCCTTGACATTTATATAATCTCTAGGCATTCACCCATTTCCCGTTTTCTTGCCTTTCTTCTTAGTTCAGTCACCATTATAGAATTTTAGAAGAGGTGGATATTAAGACCTTATTCTTGCCTTATGGCATGAGCATTAATTAGCCTCACACTAAAAAACATTTACTGCAATCACATTCTTGAAAACCTAAGTTTATCATTAAACAGAAAATGGCCCTTTTCTGTCCCATCATGTGTAAGACTTTCTAAATTTCTATTTCATTAAAAACAGAGGTCAGTTTCAATCACTGCATTGGAGAGACACTATGCAAATGTGACTAAATATTTTACTCCTATTTTGGTCACATGAGAACAGTACTCAGGAAGCCTGTACTTGCTGACTACCTCCCATGGATTAATAACTCCACCAGACAGCCCAAAACAACAAGCTCCAAGTCAAAACTGAATAATAGTGGCAAACCAGATCTAGCACTGCATCATGCTGGAGGTCTGAAGTCAGTGTGGCAGTGAACAGCTACTCCTCATTAAAAGGAGAAGCAAAGTATCCACAATTCCTTAAATCTGCACATGTATATGCAAACTTGCAAGAATATGACTGTGTGAGTTCTGGCTGCAACAGAAAATATTCTTTCTGCCTCTCAAAAAATAACAAAGATACATCATTTCAGAAAAATGTTTAGCTCTGTCAATAGTCCATGTCATAAGTCTATAAAATTTTTCATCTATTATAAACTTGCTTAATAATCTTGTCATCTACTTCACTGCTTATTAGTTGAATGGAAATATCTCTGAGCCATAGGGCACATGAGATATCTGATTTCTGTATGCATTATGCATATTCAAAAGCAGCTGAGACCTGGAAACTTTCCTATTAGGGGACTCTAATGGGCTATTTAAAGAGAAGCAGTTAGGGCTAACTCTTGTAAAAATGGAATTACAGCTACCTTAAAAAGAGTTCCACATGTTAAGGTACACCAGCCCAGCTTCCAAAGTGCTATGCTTTAAACCTACATTACCTAATGAATTTCTAATGTAGAGTGAGATGAAAGTAAATTACATTTATATGTGGACTCACAGATTTATTTGGTTTTCAAGGTGTTGAAAATAAAAATAGAGAGCAATAGAATGTTTTGGGTTTATACTTCCTTTTTAGTTCAGATCAACTTTAAAAGGTCACAAAGGAATGAAAAGAGACAGAGAATAAAAGTGAGCAGAATGAGGAAGATGAAAGCCTCCTGAAATGATGACTAAAGCTTTTCATTTTGAAAGCATTGAATCAAAACCATATATAATAGCCCTATTGATATAGTATTACATTGGGAGAACAATAACAGAAACAACACCAATGAAAATATATAGTAGTTCATATCCAACGTGTTTATTCAATTAGGACAAAAATCCTGTACACACCAAGCGTAGACAGAGCTCAATACAACCAAGATGCCATCTCTCTAATCACCTCAAACAGACTGTCCTTTAACTAGGACATTTTCTGTTAAAGAGTCTGTTGAAATATTAAAAATTCTACCTATAAATAAATGAGAAAACATAAATTTAAGACAATATCTAATTAAATACAAGGTAGAATTTCATGGGGTGGGGGGGAGGGGCGAGGTGAAGAGAGGAAATTACAGGCCTGTCAAAGAGAGAAAATGAGGATTAGACAGGATTGAACATTTCTATTTAAAACACTGCCAGAGTGTTACCTAACATTTCTTGTAAATAACTGTAAGGAACTTAATTCAGCACATGAGTTTAAGATAATGAGTTTAGTACATGGACAAAGGAAAATTAACACTGTTTAACACCAGTAAAGCTCTCTGTCAAGATGCAAAGACTGAACCGTTTAATGTAAGTATAGATGAAAGTGAAAATCCTATCAAATTCCATCCAAATACAAAATCTGTTTTGATTCCACTGCTTAAGTGGAAAGACAAACATAACAATAAGGCAAAAGCTCACACTTGGGTTCAGCTTTCAGGATCTGTACATCAGTTTCTTCTGAAGTCCTGCAGTTGAGTGAGTTCTTTCAGAGATCCATAGATACCAGAATAATCATCATAGGAGGAAGTTAGTATGCCATTTATCAGTTTTTGTGACAAGTACTGCAAAGCAAATACTTGTTTATTATTAGCCTACTGTTTAAACAACTTTCACAGGATTTAAAAATCCCTCTGCCATGGCTGTTATATGACCCTGAAATAATTAGTGATTTTTTTCCATCTGAAAGTCAAATAACTAACTAGCCACATTAAACATGGATATTAAGAGTAATGTGCAATAAAAGCACATAAGAACTGAATTCAGATCTATTTATACAAATGTATTTTCCAAACGCCACATGATATAAACTTTGTTTCTAGGTTTCAATGTCAGAATGCTGCTTCTGGTGCATACTCTAGCTCTCTTAATGAGTATTCCTAGAAAAGCCAAAAATGCGGAACAGAGATACAGCACTTACTGTATTTACCACTTTCAAGGCAAAATTATCCAATAACATTAGACAGCACCAGATTCACAATGAGTTTAATAAGCCAGGAAACACAAGGTCATTTTTGGGAAACAGAAAAACAAAACAAAAGAAAATACTGCATGCTACATGCAAAATACACACATACGCCTTTATGGTGGGTAATACACATTTATTTGGGTTTTTTTTCAGTATTTTCTTTATATTGTAAACTCCATTACAAAGGCTGAAAGATCTGGCTCAATAATATGCCATAATGATTCCTGATTACCTTCAAGTGTTGCCTTCAAACTTTCCTTCATTGCCAGGCACAAGCCACATACAACACATGATTCATAACTCCCTCATCCAAATGGTGTCTGAATGCAAGAACTTATCTGGTTTCATAGCTGACATTTTTATTACTGTTGCTCTTTCTGGAATATAAATGTCTCTTTGGTTAGTCTGGTCCCTATTTGACCTTTCAAAAGTTTAAGAGAAAAATGGAGTTCAGGACATGAAACACTATTTTTATGGCAATGCTGAACATTTTGAACCAGATATATTCTACACAGTGTACAGACAGCAGGAACACTCAGTTTTGCTTACCTTTTCCAACTATTGCATAAGAACAACCCAATTTTCTGATCTGGATCCTGCATGAATTTTTTTTTTCCTTTAGACTACTTCTCTAAGTCTCTGCTGACTCATCATATAATGTATCTCAGAAGCCTGTCTGTCTTCTTAAATTAAGTTGAACAGGCTACTGAAGAGAGATGAATGACAAAACCAATATTTTCCACTTGTAAAATAACTCAGCTTGTATTATATATTTACCATCCAAACCTTTCTTTCCACTTTTTACCATGTAGTCACTTTTCTAAAGAACAGATGTATTGTCTTCTATAACTTTTTTTTCATATACAGACTTGTTAAATGAATATCTAAGGAACAGACCACGTTAATTTTTCAAGATCTGATATTATTATTAATAATCATTTGGTTGTAGATCCTTTTCATAGGCTAAAGCCCCAGAAGAGCAAGACTTTTCAAAGAACTACAGAAGACAGCCTTTGCCCTAACAAAAGGCCAGGAGAATAGATGAAAAATAAAGCACCCTTTGAAAGCTGTTTACTCAAGGATGCAAGATCATGAACATGACCAGCATAAAAATCAAGTTGTGTGTCTTCAGAGGATAGTAAGGAAGCAAGCATTGCTTTGGGTTTTTTTGGATAGTGCACCTGCAGAGGAGCAATCACAACAGAACAGCCATAGAAAAATGAGTTCAGCATTTTGCTGTTGTCTCTACATTTACTTCCTATCTCTTTGTTGCCCCTTGAACAATCAGAAGAAAAGTTTCAGGGAACTGCTCTGAAAAAATAGAAGCAAATTGTAAGCAGAGTTCCAGGTATTTTCTCCCTTTTTTCATGTTGCACAGTTCCCTGAGAAATAGTTATCCTTATCCCTGTGTCCATATACATATCTCTTCTTCTTCCATCACAGTTACATCTCCATATTCAGTCCCAAAAACAAGAGGCGGCTTGTGCCAGTTTTGACTTCCCAGCTCCTCTATTTTAACTGTTTTGACTATGGCTTTGCTTCACACACAGAAACACTTTCCCAGCAAACTCATCCTCCACGTTCCAGAACAAAAACAGCAACATTGACCACTAATGGGCTAAATCAAACCCTAGGTCATTTTTGCCTTTGTGCCTCCTCTACTAGCTGTGCTGGCAGGTACCCAATCTACTACCATGATCTGGATCCCCTCCTCTCAGAAAAGATGCCTTCAGTGCAAGTGAGTCCTTAAGAGCCCCAGCTCAGCAGGTTTTTTTGAGGTTTTTTTTGTTTGTGTTAGGGTTTGATGTTTTTGTTTTGGTTTGGTTTGGTTTTGGTTTTTTTGTTTGTTTTTGTTTTTGTGGTTTTTTTTGTTTGTTTGTTTTTGTTTTATTGTTGTTGTTGTTGTTGTTGCTTTTGTTGGGGATTTTGGGTTTTGCTTTGGTTTCTTTTGGGGGTTGTTTTCCCTTTCCCCTTTGTTCCACTTTTAAGCAGGTATTAACATGGCTCAGGTTCAAGACCTGAGCTTTATAGTTCAAGTCCTGAGCTCTATATCTCAAAAAAGGATAGCATTTCTATAAAACAGAGCAATTATCATCTCTGGAGAAGTCTAAGACTAGAATTTAATTAATGAAATTCATACTAAATAGTATGGATTTTTTTCTTGGTAAAGTGAATCAAGTGACAGAACCATACTGTCAATAGAAAGATTCTGGACATTTATACATACTGAATAATAATAAATACTGTTTCAGTTTTATGTTCTGATGCCAGCAGTGAGAACTGGAATTCCAATTGCTCCTATCCTGAATTCCGCATTTCAATGTACTTTAGCTGATGCCACTTCTCATTGTACTCTTAATTTCCATTCCACAGAACATTCTTAATTTTCAGCAATTCGTTGATGCAATTTTGTTCAAGTATTTCAATTTTTAGAATTCACATAAGTAACAAAGTAACATAATATTTTTTTCTTAAAATATACTCCAAAAGAGAATATTGGGTACTTTGAAGTATCTTGTAAATGTTCACTGAGTGGATGAATATCTTACTAACAAGTTTTAGCTGAGACTACATTTAGAGAATGAAACATTTTCTTGAAAGCAAGAGTAAAACACGTGCTGTTGATACCTAGGTTTGAGACTCAGACCCAACACTGAAAAGCTGTAAGAAAGTCTGATGGAAAATGCATTAAACACAAGAGTGAAACCACTATGTTTGAAAAGTCACCTCCATGCCAGCCTTGGCTACTCACTCATGCAAGGCATATGCTTGTCTCAAAAGTACAAGTCTAATTGACCCAGAAGGATTTGAGGCTTGAATCCAACACCAATCAGGTGCTGGACATATAAAAATTTCAAAAGTTATGAGACCTCACTGGAATTATTAAAGGCATTCAAACACACTATTTTCAGTTGCAGCTTGCTGTGGAAAGATGGATTTTTATCTTACAGAAACTCCATTTTAGTGCATCAATATACAGAATCTTCCCACAATGACATGCAGCAGGCTCCAGTGAGAGAACACATTCAGGAATCTTCCCTTCACCACAATGTTCTTGCTTAACCATCTCAAAGGGGAATAAAATAACCCTTAGTAGATTTGAAATTGTTCAGTTTTCGATTTAAAGCAATATCTGGGAAACATCAGGAGGTCATGTGTACCACTGGTAACATATAACGTTTTACATCTTCCCAAAGGCACTGGAGAGCATGCATAATTCATAAGGAAGATATATTCTATAAAATGTTCAAAACATTTTGCAAACAACACACAGCAAATAAGACTTTATTTGCTCCTTTTGTGTAATGCTCTCCTTCCCCTTGAAAATACTCTTCTCTGTATAATTTTTGATCCAATACTTCTGAGGTGTTATTGTTGTTCTGCTACCTTCCCTAAGTAAATTACATATAAAGAATACTTGCAGCTACAGTCTCAGCATGAAATATATGCAATGAATTCACTGCTGAGAGATTTGTGCTATTCTAATCAGAAAATGTCATAATAAAATGTTTACAATGGAAAATGAAAAATCTTGGGCTTTTAAGGGCTGCAGGATGGGGCATTTGACACTTGGCATAGCTAAATTTTTATTAATGTCTATGAATTATTCTACTGGAAAATGAATGATGGGCTATAATAGTTTCTGTGCACATCACTATTCCCAGACAGCCTATGATGGAACTATTTAACAGTTTATACAGAAGAGCTGGAGTTTTCCTGCCTCAGTAGATACTGGAGTTTTCAGAGGCAGACATTTGCTAATGCCTTTGGTATGCATCTGATTCCAGACATTGTCCAACTTCAGGGAAACAGAGCAGACAGAAGGTAAGAAATACATTAGATATCTAAAACAAAACAAAAATCAACCAACCAAGCAACCAAACCCTCCACCACAAAAAAAAAGTTTATGACATCTCCCTACAGCTCATCATTCATGCATTGCAACTCGTAAGCACAGAAACAATCCCATCATACAGCCCCACAGCAGTCAGGGCACCTTCAAAACACAGGGGGTGGCAAATCAAAAAGTTAAACAAAACAAAATGACAGAAGAAAAGTCAGTTCTGTGCTGCCACCTATTGCAGACCCTGCCAGAGCAGCTGCAGTGGGGCAGGAGTAGTCATGGCCCACAAGGGAGAGAGGAAGAGAGCGCAGTAGCACTCACATGTTGGAGTAGTTTCTGCTTCAGTGTTCTTTGGCTGAATTGTGACTCACAAATTCCTCCAGTCACTGGCTGCCATGACCCTTACTAAACCTCTGCTCTGCTGGATCATTAAGCCATGGATAGCCTCCTGTTTCATAAGATAAAGGGAACCTTTTTTATTCCCCTTTCTTTTCTCTAACTCCAGAGAGAGACACTAACTACAGCTTAAACAAGGTTCCTTAGCAGAAACTTTTAAAAGAGGAAGTTAACAAATACAATGAATAAAACCACTTATTTGTGCAGCAAACTCTATTTGCTGATAAAAGAAATTGTTCCAGTGTTCAGCTTTCCAATACAGAGATCAGAGTTCCCATTATGGATAGCAGTCTATTAAAGAGTTGCATGGATGACAATTTTACTTCCTGCTGGTCCTTTGGAAAGGCAAGTTGTTGCCAGAAAGTTTTTTATTTGGTATGTGATAGCTCATCAGAACTTCTTTGGGTTGCACCAAATCCAAACTAACTTGTACTATTCCACCGCCATTATTTTCCTTCCATATTTGAAAGTTAGAAGCAAACAGTGTTCATGGAATACTGCAAGAAGGGCTGTCTGAAGCTCACCCATTTTCTTCTCTTCGTCTTACTAAACATGGACACCTTGGGGATTAATTTGAAAACAAAATCAAGAACAGTATCATACCTGACAGACAGATCCTGAGACACAGCTGCTTGTGCCATTCTAAAAATTAACTCATTAAAAACAGTAAGCCAGACAAAACATTTTCCTTTCCCAAACACAGGTAATACCTGGATTTGTCAGACCTTCATCCTGTGTGTTCTTCCTCAGTTTATCATCCAGCAGCTTCAGTGATCAGTACTGGTTGCTTCTTCTTAATGTTTAAATGTTTCTGTAATGAACTGTAACTCAAAAGATACGTCTAAAAAATTTAGACCATGACATGGTGGGAATTTCAAAGGAAAGTGTGTGTGTGCATTTGAAGTAATATTTAATGCAAACAGGGTTCTCTAATTATATACACATACTAACGCTCTGAATCAACAGCACTGGTACACCTTTGACATTAGCTAATTTGATACCCTTTAATATGACAGTAATTAAAATTAATCCATGCAGACTTTCCTTTAAATATAGTCCATTAGCAAAGAGCATTTGTCAAATCTACCTCCAGCATACAATGCCTAAGGATATCCCTAAACATTAAAAGCCCTAATCTTGTAATTTATGGCTCAAAGCAGTTTACACATATTAGTCTAATAAACTGCAAGCAATGAATTAACAGATGTCTGCTTGTACGTGGAATAATTCATGCATATTTAGTAACAGTTTGATACAGTAACTACAGTGGACCCAATGAAATGGGAACTAACACTGATGAAGACAAAAGGTGTTTTGAATACTCTCAGTCTCAATGGTTTTTTTAGGATGTACCATTCCCATGCATAGTTTATGACATGCATCTAATTAGAAAACCTAACAGACTATAGCAGAATGGAAAAATTGCAGACATGGAGAATTGTAGTATTTACTATCCCAATATTATTCAGTCTAATTTATATTAAATAAAACATAATTCTACCTATTAGGCTCATTGCCATTTAAGATTATTTAAAAAAATCATTGAGACCATAAAAAATTCTAATTCTCACATCAATTTAAATGTTACAAATAAGAAATGCAGGTACAGATATAAGTAAGTCCAGGCTTATACAGATTATCAGGCCAATATTTATGTTACATATCAGACTCAATGGTCAGTAACTACCAGCTTTGATTTATACCTTTGATAAGCTGAAGATTCCTACTGTGTAGGTCCAAAGTAATTCTCAAGGATGACTACATAAGCAGCACTGCAAATGAAAAAAATTCATAGCCTTTGATAGATAAAAGCCTAAAATATTGTAATACAGAATTATAAATATTTCACAAACAACTGCTAATTCCTGTCCTCAAGACAAAGGCAGCATACACAAATACATGACAAGAAAAAATGAAGCAACAACAATTGCAATCTAGAAATTAGCAGCCCTTAAATTTTCAAGGTGACTGAAGAGGCACAGCAGACAATCTGGTTAGCATTACGATGTTGGATCTTATTAAGAGGGTCTCTGTGTTTATACCCTTTGAATCCTCACAGAATCTTGTGGTTAACTAAAATACATAACTGCAGTGACTGACTTGGTAATTATGGAAAATGTCAGACACAGTTTTGTTATTAAGAACTTCAGGATCTGAGGTTTTGAATTGGGAACTTGTGGCAATCAGCCAGATCTCAGTAAATCTGAATTAGCAACGGCTTTTAAGCACTTATAGGTCAATCAAGGTTAAAACTGAATAGCACAAACCGTAAAAGCCCAAAGGAATTTTCTGTAGCATCACTGAACCTACAGGTTCCTGGACTTGGTTTTCTCCTGCACAATACAAAAAGATGAGAGGCTTGGTTCACTAACTTTCTTGTGATTGAAGTCACAATACTCAGTGATCATGTCCTTGACAATTGGATAAATGGTTAATATCTGACAGTAACATAAATAACATCACACATTCAACTCCTGCTTCTTCAATAAAAATGAGACCTTCCTCTCAGTTTTACCAATGGTAATTTGAAAATAAATTATATGAAGTGTCAGAACTCAGTACATCCCTCGGGGTGTCCAGAGTTGCTGGAGCCCCTGCCAGGGGGCTCTGAGACCCTGGCAAGCAGCCAAGACCACCTGTGGGTTTGATTATGAACCATGGAAAAAATTACCAGCTTTGTATGAGAATCTGAAAGTCACAAAAGTTTAAATAGTATAGCAATAAAATTATCACAGGGTGAAAATGTAGATTTTAGGATTTTTGGGAATGGGGGTTTTGGGGACAAGATGGAGGAAATTGGGTGTGTCTAGCCCTTCTTCTTCTTCTTCTTCTTCTTCTTCTTCTTCTTCTTCTTCTTGGTCTCCATCTTCTGCTGTGATGCTTTGGGATTGGTTTAGAATAGAAGTGCACTGTCTAACATAGGTGATAGGTATTGGAAAGTAATTGTAAATATATTATACATAGTTTGTAGTATAAAAAGATAACACCGCCCTTGAGGTGGGCAGAGTGCTTCTGGCTGTCCTGCTGAGCAGACCTCGGCTGGGCAGGAAGAAAATCTTATAGATAAGAACTAATAAGCATCTTTCAAGACTGAAAACTGAAGAGCTCAGACTCATTCTTTGGACGCACGGGCTGAAACAAAAACTTTTCGCATATCTCGGGGCTGCAATTGATAACCAAACTCCGAGAATGAGGAAAGAAGCAAGCCAAGTAGATTTCCATCTCCTCCCACTATGTGACTGTTTCAGAAGTGAATTGATTACTGTAGTGTCCAGCACTTCTCATTTCTAACTGGTTCCGACACGTAAATACAGGAAGAAAGTTATATTTAACATGCCTACAGAACAAGAAGCAGTCTCTTCAGGCTAATATCTCCTGCAAGACAGAATCATCTATAACTTCTTCCAATTGATCAGCTTCATCAAAAGAAAAGGAAAAAAAAAACCTATGGTCACAAACCTGTAAAGTTCTTTCTCTCCTGATCAGGATTTTAAGCCTGATAAATATTGTGGTCTGTTGTATTTCTCATGTCCTTTATTTTGCAGGAATCACTCTGCCAAATGTATGAATCATTGGACAGCATGATGAAAGATACTTAAAAATAGGCCTTTACAGCACTTGGATTTTTATCATGTACTGATTATATAATGATTAGATTTACTTTTGGAAATAACTCTAAAGTGCTATAAATGTTATATCATTTTTTAAATCACAAACAGTTAAGAAATGCAGAAGGCTATTAGCTTCATTGCAATCCCTTAAACTGCTGTGAAATGAGCTCTAAATGTGCTATAAAGTGATTTCAACAATTTATAAGCCTCCCCTGATTAGCCTTGAGCAAGACATAAATGTTAGAGAAAACAATTGTAGCAGAAGAGATATTGACTATGGAGATGGATGATCATCCTTTAGTAGTCTGCACTGAAAACTCAGCAATAAAGGTTTGCTCCTTTGGTGTTCATTTCCAGATAATTTCTACTCCAGAATTTGCAGTTCACCTTAGAGTTTCAGAAGAGAGAAGTATTTTACCTTTATTCTGCATGTCCCTTCCCTGAGCTCTAGTACCATCTTTGAGCCACCTTCTGAGCAGCACCCTTCTCCTTTATTCCCACAGACACCATTTTCTTCCAACGTCCTTAAAATAAGTTACTCTCACATTTGAACATCTTATCCACAACAAAATCAACTACACCTTTTGGAAGTGCAATATCCCAAAATGTGATCAATACACCGAAGCTGTTGATGTACTGCATTTCTGTAAGTATCTCCTTACAGAGAGAATTAAAGTTCTGAGCACTGAAGTCTCCATATTGCAAGTAGCTTATGGAGAAAGCACTCCCTGGAAGTGTCCAAGGCCAGGTTGGATGGGGCTTGAAGAAATCTGGTCTAGTGGAAAGTGTCCCTGCCCATGGCAGGGGCTGAAATTAGATGACTTTTAAAGTCCCTTCCAACCCATGCCATTCTGTGATCTGATATTCCATAACAACAGGAAAAGCACATAAACACAATCTATTTTTCTTACACAATCTACTTTTTCCTAGCAAGTGCACACATCATGGCCAAGAGAAGCAAGAAGTTTTATTCTTAATTTTTTGATGCCATTAGCTTTTATGCCTTGAAAACACATGTGAGACTGTAAGAGTATAATTTCCTGGACTTGAAAGGAATCATTTATAGAAACTCAAAGTTATTTTTTCTTGCACCATTTATGAAAGCTATTTATTAGAGCCCTGGCTGACTGCCCTGACCTGCTGTTCCCAGTTCAAACCACTCATTTCTTTCACAGTGTAACAAGCCACTGATCAATACTTGGGATCTCTGAATAAAAGTTAACTTCTTCCACATCCGTAAGCAATCTTCCTCTCCCTCCCTGGAGCACAGCAGACCCAATCAATTCTGTGTCTGCTTCATCTGTTTTCATTTTATGAAGTGCTTCAGAGGAGGAAGGAGGACTTCTGCATGACAAGCTGTCACACAGCTTTTGCACACTCTCATTAGGAAGCCAGACTATAAATTATTTTCCTGGAACTACATCTTACATCCACTTGGAGCTAGGGCTGCATGGGAGATAAATCACACAAGAATATAAACCACTCCAGTGTTAAACATGGAAAGTTGTAGAATTCAGCTGCAGTGTATTTTATATCTACCTATGCACAAATGCTGTATTACCCATGAGTGTAAAGGAGAGCTTTTTGTGCACAACGAAGTTCCTCTTCCAGACAAAATTAAATTACTTTTATTTAGAATTCTGACGATTTTTTTTTTCAGGCATTTTAAGTGGTTTTATTTTGCTGGGTTTCGGTTTTCTGTTTTTACTTGGTTTATTTTTTTGTTTTTGTTTTTGTTTGTTTGTTNTTTTTACTTGGTTTTTGTTTTTGTTTGTTTGTTTGTTTTTGGGTTTTTTTGTTTGTTTGTTGCTTTTTTGTTGTTGTTGTTGTTGTTGTTGTTTTTTAATCTAAGCATATCCTTCTTTGTACTTTGTACCTCAGGCAGGAGCAGGAAGAGTACAGTTGTGGTATGACAGAAACATTGACCCAACCTAGAAGTGCCAGAATTCTCAAGAGAAACATTTCTAAGATTTGAAGTCTTAGTTTGGCATTTCAAAATGCCCTGAATAACCTTGTAAACTTTTGGATACTCACACAAACTAAATTAATCCCTGAACCTTTTGTGATACACTTGTGGTAATTATGATGGGAATTTTTACAAGAATTTAAAGCAGTACAGTTCATAAATTCTATCAACCTCTTCTTCAAAGATCATTTTGGAAATGCCACTGGATCTGTTACAGCTTTTTCTTTATGTTCCCTCCCTGCCAAGATTTATATAATAAATAGCTAATAGTGCTTGAAAGATCCATTCAAAAGATTCCCAAAGAGAGTTTGAGATGCAATGCTCTACAAAGTATAAAAAGAAGATTTTTGATTACTAACTTTGGCCTACATTTCTTTTTTAAAAGTACATAAAATTAAATTGTTCTAATTAAATTAATAATGTGAGACCAATTAC
Source organism: Toxostoma redivivum (assembly GCA_013397375.1). Lineage (NCBI taxonomy): Eukaryota > Metazoa > Chordata > Aves > Passeriformes > Mimidae > Toxostoma > Toxostoma redivivum. Next base: position 105,212 of record VXBI01005475.1, read on the forward strand.
TAGTATCTGCTAGGAACAAGAGTAAAGATAAAACATCCAGATTGAATGGATTCGAACATTTGAACTTCACTGGCAGGTTGCATAACTTCTGCTCTTAGGTAACTCCTTGCTTGTGAAATAAATGTGTTATAAGACTTGTGCTGTCTGGGGGAGGGACAGATCCACAGTTTATATTCCAGTGCAAAAGAATAAACTTCAGTATTAAGATAAATGACCAACAGATAAACACTAAATGTCATAATTCATCTCCAGTTTTAACTTTTTCAAGTTACACACACACTTGTAAGGGCTGGTTCTGGAGCCACAGTATCTCTCCCCTTTGATCACTTCATTTGCTCTCTAACCATCCCTACAGTATTATCAGACTTTTCAGTGAAAGCTGCTACACTGTGACCATGAACAATGAAGAAACCTGAACTGAGGATTAAGAAATGAAAATTACAACCTAAAGAAGCTAATGCTTCCACAGAATGTGCAATGATTCTTGGAAACACAAGATGGACAGCTTTGTGATCATCTGTCCGAGCCCTCACTTCAGTCTTTTCTGTGACCTCAAACAAATTGTGGAGTTTTCCTGAGCTTCAATTCCCTACCTGTGCAATAGGAATAAAAACATAGTCAACAGTTTGAGAAGGGAAACATCTAAATGTTGGCTGAAAACTCTATCAATCAATACAGGCTGGCAGAAATATTTTATAAGACTTAAACTAGAAATTTTTAATAGCTAAAGCAAAAAAAGTTTTTAAAAAGTTCAATGTGATACAAAACAAATAATTAAAAGTAAGTTTTCATTTATTGTGCCATTACTGCCTCAAGGAAACTATTTAGAAGCCTCCTTGTGGTATGTAACTGTGAAAATGAAAAGCAGGAGATGGAGAAAAAGGCCCCATCCAAGAGTGGTCAATGAAGGTGAAGATGATGACTTCTCTAATCAGATTTATTCCAGTAACACAGGGCTTCAGTCAGGCCCAACAGGGCATATGGACAGTAATTAAATTACTCTCTTTGGCAATAAAAGACAAAACTGAGTCCTCCCAGCCAATCTGAGCCTCTAATTATGTATGGAGGCTTTCTTAGCGCAGTTTCACATTCAGTGTCTTTGAAGTCAACAAGGAATTAAGCACAATCTTGCACAGCACAAGCTTGCTTTCAAAATTTCTTTTCTTGGAGAGTCTTTTCTGTAGGCTTTATGAGCTGACAGATTTTGAAAGACATAAAGATATCTTTACTTGTTTTTAAATAAACCAAATACACAGAATTCAGGATTAATTAGGTTAGTCTTCACATTTTTCTGAATCTCTGGAAATTTGTTGAAATTACTCTGAATATACACTTTAAAATTAATTTATTCCCTTAAATCCTATCCTTATATTTGCTCTTGCATATTACAGCTGTCATGGAAATAGCCTCAGAATCCAGACAGATCTCCCGAATACATTAATTTTCACCTTACCTGTGTCATGGTTTAACCCCAGCCAGCAACTGTGCACAGTCACTCATTCACTGTCCCCTCCGGTGGGTCAGGAAAAAGAATCAGAAGAGCAAAAGTGGGAAAACTCATGAATTTATATCAAGGCAGTTCTACAGGTAAAGCAAAAGCTGCACACACAGGTCAAGCCAAACATCCATCCACCACTTCCCAGGCAGGCAGGTGTTCACCATCCCCAGGACATCAGGGCTCCATCACATGGAACAGTGACTTGGGAAGACAAATGCCATCAAACAGAACGCCCCTCCCTTCCTCCTCCTCCCCCATAGTTTATATGCTGACATTCCACACAGCCTGGAGCATCCCAAGCATCACCTGGGGTCAGCTTTCCCAGCTGCCCCGACTGCAGCCCCTTCCCAGCTCCTTGTACAGCCCCAGGCACAGAGGTGGGGTGGGGTGAGGAGCAGAAAAGGCCCTGATGCTGTGTAAACCCTGCTCAGCAACATCCCTGCTTTATCAACACTGTTTCCAGCACAAACCCAAAACACAGCCCCTACCATATTTACAGATTATTCATCATGTGTTATGGTGGTTTCTGCCCAGCCATTTCCATTCTTGTCATGCCTATGTTTTAGCCTTATACGTGTTTCTTATCAGAAGAGCTGCTGTTAGTGCATAAATTGAAGCTGGGCTGCCCATTACTGGAATAGCAGTGGTATGCAAGATAAATGGGTCAATACAATCCATTTTCAAGTTATTCTCCATTTCTCAGGGCTAGAAAAAGCAAATTCAAATACAGCCCTGTTGCAAGTCACTGCTTGCTTAGGAGAAAAAATGAAAATACCTGAGAACTATCCTCAAACTGCTACTAAGGAAGGATATAAATCCAAACAAAACCAAATATTTCTCTATTACCTTGTGAATTGAAAATAAACTTTCTTTCATGCTGCAGCAATACTTGGTAGATTAGACAGTCAAAACATGGTTTGATCATGTGCTAGTCAGAAATATCTGAAAATAATTTTATTAAAAACCTAAATGGGTCCTGCACAATTTACCTCAGGTTTCAAGGACTCAACTCATTAGCACGATACCACTGAATTTCATTATAATTCACTACTGCTACAAAGCTCTTCCAGAAGTACAGATTTAGATTCATAGCTGGATTAGAAGTGGGAGATATTGAAACAGCAAATAGAAGATTTGGACACCATTGCTTCTGGATCTATCCTTTTTATGTTTTCAATTTCTTCGTCCATATGACTTACAATATGAAAGTCAGGGTGTATGTGAATCTCATACAAAACCTCTTCAGGATAATTGATCCAAATAAGTAATATTAATTATTTAATTTCTGTGTTCTAATGCAAAAAAATATGTTAAATACCAAATTCCTTAGCAAGACCTGAAAGACGTTCTCACTTGTAGGTTCTGATTAGGAAATTTCATCTCGCTTCTAATCTGGAATACTTAGCATGGTTTAATGGTTGTCATTTGGAAAATCAGAAAATAAATCCATTCAAACCTTTTAACAAGAAACATATCAAAAGTTACCATGACTATCAACTACTTTTAGCAATCTAAAAGGCTTTTTAAAGATATAAAAATAAAATTAGCAAATCATTAATAGAAAAATATGGAAAGGTAACAAAATGGATAAGCCTTGACTATATTTAAGCTATTTAAAACTTTTCTTTAGTTCAGAAATTCCTGCCAACCTAGTTTCTAGATAAATTTCCTGTTACATTTAAGATAGTTATTGATAGCATACACATATGTACTCCCATATATCTGTGTATCTGTATGTATACATTTTTTTAATATATAGACTTATTTTAAAGGCCCTACCCGAACAGGAAAAATAGTTGCTTTCTTAGCTTGCCTACACTATTTCTGGGCCAAAACCACAACACACCATGAATTAGTTTGTTTTTAAAATAGCTTTTCATGTATCAATCTCCATCTCTCTTCAGGGAAGCAGTCACATATGGCAGGGAAGAGCCTGGTCCTGGGAGTTTAATTCATAAACTCTCATTGCTCCAGGCTCTAGATTAAATGAACAGTTTGACAAATGCTCATGAAGATGTGTCTAATAGGAATATGATTCATCATTCCATTCTTCATCTTCTGGACTTCTTCAGAAAGAGAGAGAACATGGTAATGCATTTGTTCTTCAAAAACTGAAAACAGTCCCCATAAATAAGATCCAGCCTCAGAAGACAAATAGAATAGAAGGCAGGGAGGAATCATAAGCACAAGCATACAAAGATTAAATGAAAGCTCAAGAGAGGGCTGAAAGATTTGTCATTGAAATATTTATTGGTGATTAAAAATTCCTTTCTGCACTTCCTTGCACACTTTGCTTTTGTTTTTGTAAATAGTTTGCACTTTGTCAGATTCCTTGGATTTCTGCAGCCCTGCTCCCTTCCTCCTGCATCAAAATTTAACCCAAAGATGACTGGAGAGACAGCAACTAAGCCCTGCTTGAGGCTGCACAAGGTGACAGAGAGAGCACAGTGTGATAAATAAGATTCGTGCTAATTAAATTGTAACTATATTAGAAAAATTGTATTTAGATCAATAGAAGACAATTGTTACAGAGTGAGGGGGGAAGATGGGTGAGACAGGGCAAAGGACATCTTCCAGATGTTGGGAGTCGAACAAGGATATTGGAAGGGATAGTAGAAGTTTGTAGGTCTGATAAGCAGCATCTAGAAATAAAGTTTCAACCTTGTGATGGGCCAAAATGGGATGATTCCAGGCATGGAACTCAATTTTATTGTGGGAGCTTAGTTTCACAACCCAAGCTTAGTGCACTTGCACTACCTGCAAGGTGACATAGCGGACACTGACGAAGACGACGAGCCTTCATCAGAAATAAAACCCTCAAAAGGATGAGAGACCCCCTAACTCATCAGCAGAGCATGCACCATGCAACATAGTGACATAGATTTTAGAAATAGAAACTAGGAGGAGTTTTCTAGAAAATTCTGTAGCATACAGTATATAAGTGGGATTGTTAGCCTTGATGCTTTGGTACAAAAGGAAGGGTGAGTCCCTCCCCGTACCCCTAGTCGGTTTTGCTTATGCTTTATACAAACCTCAATTATACTAAATTACTTACTCTCAAATTTTACTTATTCTGAAATATATGTATGTATTCAATACTTTGCTTTTATTAATCTCCAATACTTTGATTGTATTCATTTATAATTGTTACTAATAAAAATTTGCTTCTACATTTAATCTTGTTGCTTGATAAATTGGATAAATAGAACATCATTCATAACAACAGGAATATCAAGAGAACCGTTACTTTGTGCACAGAGCTCCCATTATTGACTAGAAGTCTTACAGGAGCTCCCAGATCCATCTCTTGAAGAACCTGAAAGGGATCCAGGCATACCACAGCCACCCTAGAGTGGCTTCTGATACAATTTTAGAGTAAAATAACCTCTTCATATTATAGCTGCTGATGTGAGGATGGAGGAACCTTAATACACCTTGACAGGAAAAAAAACCCAACACACTTTTTATTTGCTTCTGTGTTTTTGAGGTTAGGAATGCTTTAAAAACATATATAAAAGTAATTCCAGTCCCAAATATAATGAAACTCAATAGAAGTCAGAGAAAGCAAGAAGAGAATGGTTACAGGAAGTCATCAGGAAGAGAAAATTAAAAGAGAAGATCTATTACAATGACTAAGATCAAAGTCTGACATGTATACATCACTACAGTGACAATTTAACCCAGCACCTGTGGGCATAACACTCCATGACAGATGCTCCAAGAAACTTTCTCTCAAAACACTGATCACTGATCCCCATGGGTCAGTGCTCAAAGTACTGATCCCCAGACGGGAACGGTGTAGTTGGAGATTTTTTTGTTTGGAGGGGGAGGGAGAAAAGTGTGACAGTAACAAGCCTGCATCTTTTAGGACCTAATTAAAATGTATTTTAACAGCAGGTAAAATTCTTTAAAATTGTTAACTACAAAATACCAGCTGATTTGCTATTAAATTTGAGCGCTGTGGACAGCTACTTATGCAGCTGAGGGCTGGAAAAGAAGTGTGAAGTTTTGAAAAGCAGAGGATGAGAGAACCTCTGTGGTAAAATACAAACTTTTCCTGACATTAATTATAGAATATATTCTGATAGAGAAGTTGCAGAGAGTGGATTTTATTGCCTCCTTGATTATTTGATTTACTGAAAGAAGTAATTAAAAGAATTTAGGGCTCACAGGAAGCATACACTGTATATGACCCACACATGAGCAAAATGAAAGCTGCCCAGATACTCTGCAGTGCTGACTCTACAATTGCTAATTAGGAGGAAAAGAAAGAGCATTTTGCAAATACTGGGCATTAGACTGGGACTCCACTTGTAACTAAGAGCTCTCATTCTCTTTCCATTTCCACTTTCCCAAGGCAGACTCAGCTACTCCGAGAGAGAACAGGTTTCTAGCTGATACTTTAGGCTTTTGGCTCTGGCAAATTAACAAAACCATTATGACAAGCTGAGGACAAATGCTGTCAGTTTGGTGGCACGATGGATCAGCCCCACCTCCATATAAATCTTCAGCAAACCAAAGAGAGAGTTGTCCTCTTACAGCATATGGATCATTCCTTTCAGCCATACAATTTTAAAGCCCAGTTTTACATGTCCAGTTGGCATTTCTTGATTTTCTTTTTATTTGAAGAAAATGTTGCTTCCTGTGACAATAAAATTTTGATATTCTAAACAAAGTTTTATGTTACTTGTATTAAAGTTTTTTTCCTTTTGCCTTTGGAAAATCTGATTGAAACAACTTTTTAGGCTTTTGAGATAAACAGACATTAGGAATTGTAAAGAAAATCACATTCACCTAATATATTCAAATACAGTAACTTTGAGGGCATCCAGCTTTTGTAGCCTACAGGGCAGCTACCACTACCTCTCACTGATACCAAGAATGTGTTTTATCATGCACCAAAGTCAGAAACTTTAATAAACACCTGCTAGAGTTCAGAGAGGCAGCTGCACAAGTTGATGCTCCAATAGTTATTCAGCTGTGAAGAGCTTTATTTGTTAGATTCTGCTCAGTCCTACAATAGCCAAGATTACAGAACAGCAGCAGTTCAGAACTATTGTCCCTGCTGTTATATTTGCCCTCATGTGAAAACTCCACGAGACTCTCCTTAATGAGAATTTCCTTTGGATTATTATTTTCTTGCCCTGATTTGTTATGATTATCAAGGCTATTTTAATTTCTTTTTTTCCCCCTAGTGATATATAAATATTTATAGAACAAGACTATTAGTATTAAAAGAAATAAATTGTGAGCTTGTGCATGCAGCAGCAAATGTGAGGTTTTGGATCTCCGGGTGCTCTACGGCACCCACATTGTGGGGTTAATTTCTTCTTTAAAAAGCCAAGCAGCTAAGAGTTGCTATAAAGTTATTTATCACAGAAGCACATCAGTCTCTAAGGCAAAAACAAAGCAAAGCAATGGCATAGCACATGGCATAAAAGCAAGTGGCAAAAGCAATGGCAAAATGCAGTGGCAAAATGCAATGGCATAAAGCCATGGCATAGAGCCCCAGCTCTCCCTAATGCATGTTCTTTTATAGAAACTTCTTAACAAGCTGAGATGCAAACTCTGACCACTACTTCTTAACCTGTTAGAATTCTAGTTTCTTAGCATGCCAGGCTACATATAGACTACGTACATGTCCTATCTTGTTCTAATTGAAAAATGTAAGCAATATTCTTAACTCTAACTCTGTTATGTCTGAAGCTAGGTTCTTGGAGCCTCGAAGGAAACACTAGCATGTTTTTCAACCTTCACTAGAACATGCACTACTTCTCAGGCATCTAAGACCTTTTACTTACTAAAGGCACTTTAAACTTATTGCATTTACTTACTTACTTACTCACTCCATCTACTCACCTACATATACCATCTACTCACTTACTCCCTCTCTCATGTTACAGCCTAAATATTCACCTCTGCCTTACGTGTGAGAGGCCTAACATACTTAAGTCCCTCTAAAGGCTTTAACTCAATCCCTGCATTCTCATCTCTCTCTGAAGAATTCAGAGAGACTCCTGGCTTGCTGACTCCAACATTAAATCACAAAGCCTGTTCCAAAACATACCCTACCATTTCTTTGCAGAACCTGAACTAATATTTCATATTGAATTGAGTTTCAATTTCTCAGCTGTAGCGCTCATTAAAATGAGGGAAGTGATTTAATGATCTTAGTAAAAAAACTCATGGAAAAATAACATGAAGCAACACCCTAGCATTAAAACACAATTACGTCAGAGAAACTTCAATGAAAAAAATTCTGCATTTCATCTAAATAGCTTTGTTATAGAGTGGCAAAGAATTTTTGCACTGTCCTGCAATACACTGAATACACTGAATCTCTGAGCAGCTGAACGATTCAGTTCAAGAGAGCTTAGTGATATCTTTTTCCACCGAGCCACTTTATTTCCATTTTACTAAATTATGTACTGAGAAGGAGTGAAGAAGATTATACTTAAGTGTCAGGAAAGGTTAATTCAACACTATAGGTCATATCTTAAGGATTTGCAGACTACTCTAGAAAAGAAAACGGAATTTCTAGATTGTATGCCCACATCACAAGTAGTGAAGAATTGTGTTTTATATGGTAAGCAGCAACAGACTTTCTAGATCTTGTCAGCCCTAATTAAGAAGAAGCAACATTCAACATGTTTCTATTCACAATGTCAAGTTAAACAGGTTAAAATAAGGGTTAGTTCTGCATAGAAACCTGAGCCAACTTTTGCTGAACTGCTATCAATGCAATGTGTGGCGTTTACAGTGAGGTGAGCTTTCACTGGGGAGCGAATGAATACAACTAATTTTGTGCTAGAAAGAACCCCGTCATGTCATCTTACAAATGAGATATTGAGAAAAAATAAAATTAAAAATAATAAATATAAGGGCTATACAACCTCCAAAAAGTTTTAGTATTATCCCTTAGTATCATCTTAGCTAATGAGACAAATTACTGAGGGATGCTGCTTAACTTTTCATCTCTCATTAATCTTTATCCTCCAACCCAGATGGATTCCCAGACAATTTATAGCCATTTGTTGTCTTTTCCTTTCACCTCAAACTGCTCTCCCTGTGTTATGGTTTCCTTCCCTTCACATACCCATAGAGGTCAGGCCATAGGACTTTTGTCATCAGAAACCTTCTTCTAACTCTATTTGACACAAATACTAAAAGTCACATTTTGAAGCAGTCATTAATCAAAATATAAATGAGGAGAAATAATTTTATAAGGCAGTGTGCCCTTTTTCTTTGATCAGATGCATTTTCATTATTATATCTGAAAATACGCCAAACACAAGGTAAGCTTAAAGATAAAATAAATAGCTTTATCTAAACACACTATTTCTAATCTTGTGTGTGAAGTATTAATTCTCAGGTTGAACATCATTTGTTTTGGCAAGCTTGAACATCTATCAAAACAGCCACTTGCTCTTTTCCAATACTTGGAAACTATTACTTTTCACACCATTTTTCCCTTCAATTCAGAAGTGTTAAATAGTGTCCATGACATTCAAGTACATTTTCTTTGAACCCAGCACAGGAAAGATTTTTGTTAATCACCCCAGAAAAAGAGGATACTTAAAGTGAGAAAAAGAAACTTACTGCACTGCTCCTCTGGAGACTGACAGGGAAAGAGGCATGGAAATTAAGACTGAAAACTGTCTCAACCTCAAGGAAAAAGTTTAGCTGAGGACTGCCCTTGGGTGCTCAGCATCATGGCTATCAGTTAATCTGACATTAATATTTTGATACATTGTCCTTGTGACAACAATTACAAGGTTACACAGCCTCATGTCAAATGTGCATATCAATATAAATATTACAAAGAAGTTGAGTGTTTTGAATAAGATAATGATCACCTCTCAGCTGCACAATGAAAGAAGAGACATTCAAGAGAACTTTTAAGCTCTACAGAAAAAAAAAACCAAACCTGTTCATGAATCAAGCAGAATCCCCATAATTCTTAGGTATTTTTAAGTTCAGTCTAACTCCCATGTACTTAGGTTTAAGTCAGAGAATCATAAAAATAAAACATTCGGAAAGAAATAAAACAAGCCTGAACATACATGTCACAAAGCTCCTGAGCCTCAGTTTTCAAGCATCCAAATCTGAGTTCTTCCCACCTGGCCTATTCTACCACAAGCCCATCCTTGGAGCTCTGGGTTTGCTACTGCAATATTTCTGCAACCAAGTGCTGCAATATGCCTAAACTTCATTGCCTCTTATCAAGAAAAGGGGAAAAATAAATCTTCCTAACATATCAGCTTTTCTAAGCACTTCAAGATATTAGTTGATTCCCCTCTTATTTTTCTGTAATAGGTTTTTGATACTACTGTGTTGCATCCTTGAAGTTTTCCAGCTCAGCAAGCCCAGACTACCAGAACTTTCCAACAAGAATTAATAACAAGCCACTGTTGCCACACCCCTCAGATGTCTGAGCTCTTAGAGAGATTCCTGGGCATGAATTACATTGACATGTTCAGGTCCTCCATAAATACAGATATGAAGGAAAAAGAGTTGTTACAACAATATACCAAACTCAAGAGCCAAGTATATAAAGAAGTCGTCTGTTAAAAGCTCTCATGCTTTTAGGCTGCACAGATTGTGTCTAGAGGGGTGCAGGACAAAGGAGAATATTTCACTTTTGTCTCCCAGAATTAACTTTCAATACCACAGAACTAATATCACACCTGTCCCACACACCTGAGTCTATACTACAGACTTCTTAGAGCCACACAGTACAAGGTGGAGCAAACCCTCTGTCTCACAAGTGACAAGTCTTCCACAGCGGGTAATAATTATTATTTTAAAGTGAAAGTTTGCTTTATATTCCATACTTGGAAGTGCCACCAATTTTAAAAGCTTTTAAAGCATTTTAAAGCAGGATTAATAAGGAGATTTTTTTTTCTGTTGAAAGATAAATTCAGGAAACAATACTAGATTGCCATGTATGCATCTCAGGATGACCATTTCAAGGATACCACAGGCCTTTGCCATATTTTTCATCCCGTTGTTTTGACATTTAGAACCCAGTAAATTAGAACCCAGTAAATGTCACGTTTTTCATATTTAATGTTAATACAGTCAACACCGGCTTATTTTACCTCTTTATTGCTCTCTTTGCAATTCTAATATGTGAAATAAAAGTTTTAAACTCCTAATTATCAAAATGCATGGTGGAAACATACCTACTGTAGAAATAATTCCCAAGCTGAATTCAAAGAATCAACACCATGGATCAGTGCAAAAGCTAGAAACTGCTAACACTTTACAAATCATCTTGGTTTTTTCAAGTCAAGAGAGTTAGAATATACCAACTAATTAACTAACAGGACAGCCTTTAATGATAAGAGAATGTTGCTTGATATTTTACATTTTGGCAGAAACATAGTAAAAATATGAAAAACTCTCTCTTCTCCCTCATATCTATTGCAAGCACTTTTGAAAGTCAAGGGAGCTCTCAGCAATGCATTAGCAATCCTCAGATTACCATCTGAAATACTTACATGTCAATCCTTGCCTATGCAAGTAGACTCAATTAGTTCTGTGTGATCCAAAGAGTATCAATTCAGTCAAATCCACTGAAGGTATGACAATTTACAAAACCCAGATATTCTGCTCAGCTGTTGCTCTGCTTTAAATGCATCAGCCTTTATCTATTGTTTTGCAAATATATTAGTGAATATTTTACATATATGCCTGTACATGCCTGAATGTAATATATTCGTACACACAAAAAGAAACCTTAGATTTATTTATATCACTGAGAATTTGTAAAATATCAGTATTCTAATGCTAAAAATATATTTTGAAAATAATCTGCTTGAATATTATACCAACAAACTTGTATGATAATAGTGTAATATCTTCCATAAATCACAGCAATTTAAAGCAAGCTATGGCATATAATTGTGTACGTCTTACCCAGCACTTTTACAGCTAAGCAGTAGGCACAACTGTTACAGACATAAATTCCACGCCCTGTAGATAGGACTGCTAGAATGAAAGTAGAAAATTGAAAGGCTGCCATTTTCACGTGTTTTCCATTTCCCAAAAAGAGAAAGAATTCGCTACCAGGTATTCTCCAGGGGATGCCAATGGTAATGACAAGATTTTTTTTAAATCTATCACCCATATGCCTTTGGAGGTGAAATAATAAACACTAAAATGGCTGAGACACAGCTTTAAATGAGAAACTATGAGAAGTGCATATGAAAGCAAACTCTTGCACATTTTCTTGGCTTACAATGCAGGATGTTACCAAAAATATGTATTCTATCACCATCTGTTGAAATCAGGTGAGGCAGTGATCTTTATCTCCAGGGGGAATGCCTTCTGTTAATGGGCCATCTGTTAAAAACTAAGTGGAGCAGTGTTCTTTATCTTTTCCGCAGCCCATCCTTCCTGCAGGAAGATATCTCCTGTTAATGGGCCATTGAGTGCCACTGCACAACTGATAAAATTACATCATCCCATTGGGAGATGCTCCACCCAGGGGAAGGAGCCAAGCATTTCCTACCTAAATAAAACCTGAAATTAGGAACATCAGGGCAGCCTTTTTCCACTGGATTCCAGAGGAAAACCAGACCCTTCTACATCATCACTAGACCTTTGGAGGAAAACTGCACCTTCTACAGGAGCACTGCTTCAACTGAACCACATCTGTCATCCAGCAGGACTGCAGCCACCATTTAATCAGACTGCTACTGACACCCTGACTGACAGGGTATTGGGTTGTATTCTGACTCTGTCAGTGTTTTGGGGGGTTTTTGTGTATTACTGTATTTTTATTTTAATTTTCCTCGTAAAGAGCTGTTATTCCTATTCCCATATTTTTGCCTGAAAGCTCCTTAATTTCCAAATTATAATAATTTGAAGGGAAAGAGTTTACATTTTCTACTTCAAAAGAGGCTCTTGTCTTTCTTAAGAAACACTTGTCTTTCAAATCAAAACACATAAACAAAACCGAGTTCCTTGAAAACATTTCAGTCCTGACAATGCAGCTTGAAACACCATTTCCCTATCTCACAAGGCACCTCCTATCTGTTGTGCCTGCTTTTGATAGAACCTCAAAGCCTAGGACATAATCTTCCCTCCCTTCAATGGCACTACCTTTTATGTTTATGCTTCAAAATCTTCAACACAAAATGAAGCTGCTATTAACTTCAGGAAGCTGCAAAGCACTTTTTAATAAAGTGCACAGATAAGGCATTTGTTGTTCCCTCAATTGAAACAATTATTTAAATCATAATTCTCAAAACAAAAAGTGAAAACTCAGTTTTACACTAAATTTTCTGACACAATTCAGGTTTTGTTGTGTCTTTATGTATGTTGTTTATGTATGTTCTCACTAATTTTTATTTTCCTAGTCTGCAACTCCAAGTACCTGGCAGCCATTCAGAGCTGCCTCCCAACACACAAGCTAACTGACTTCTGTTGTGCAGCCCTCCACAATTCACATTCATTTCAGTTATAATTATTCATTTATTGCTAAAAAATAGACCCTTCCTTCCCATCTGCCCTCATAACAGAACTTTGACCCACTAGTTACACTGTTCAGCAAGTACTCTCTAACTTCTCCAAACCTTGTTCCCACTTTGGAGGAACTCCTCCAAAAGCTCTTTCACCATCTGCTATTATATCCCACATATAACCCTCATTTGCTGTGATTCTAATGAAAAAATTCAGCAGCTTTGCTATTGTTCACTGCCTCCCATTCTGCCTGACTTTACCTGACACTTCTCTCCACATCTCTGCCATCAGCACTTTCATACAAGTGTGTCCATCACAGACTACTACAGAAAAACTCTTACTAGTTTTCATTTAATTCATTTTAATATTACATCGTGGTTTTTATCAGCCTCACCAGAAGAAAGCAGTAGGTCAAGGGCAGGAATGATGTACTCTTACCTGCATTTTAAGTCTCCTGGGACATGCAGCAAATCTGCATTCCCTCTCGGATATATCTGAATCTTGAACTTTGACTTAACATTATGATAATAAACTTTAAAAATAATTATATAGTAGCTATTCAAGCAGCACCATCTAGCTGTCCAAAAATTCATTCCCGGACTGTGAGTATATATTAAGCTGTAGTTCTCTATGGTTAAGAATATAAACAAGCATTTCTGATGGCGAAACACGTATTTTCATGGTTAATCTTCAGTTACTTTACCTCTAAACACCACACTTCCAATCCCCTCCTGTAAGGCATCTTCTGACAGTCTGTGATTCACATCTGCAATGGCTTGGGAACACAAACACACATCTTTGATTATCAATAATCAAAGCATAGATTTTTCAAACCTCCTGTAAAATACCACAGTGTATCAGTCATATCTAGTTAGTACATAAGTAAAGTTGCCTGATTAATATATAACTGTATGCCCTCAGCCACCACCATCATTAATTTCTAATGTCTATCAGTATCTGTCTCAAAATACCACATATTTTAAGAGATTTTACTAATGTTCAAAATTAGCAAATTTGAAGAGATATTATGGCAGTAGAAAGCACTGACTTCTTCATTTACAAGGGTATTTGGATTTTTAGAAGGGATGATATCAAGCTTGTTTGTCAAAGTGCAATACAGACCTACCCAGAAATAAATGACCTCAATAAACATAACTACTGCTAAGAAAATTAAGGATCCTGCAGAGTTTTGTGACTTTGCTCTTTTCAGCATTGCAGTCATGAGACAGTGTGAATTTTGTCCCCTTTCCAAGGCGAAAAAAAAAGTTGCTAGTCAGAATGAGAATAAGATGAGCACTTCACCTATATGCTGCATTGAGCAGCTTTAGTCAAGGTGACATTTGGTTTCACTTGAATATTGTTCTTTTTTAAAATGCATCACCTTTTAAAAATGAGGTTTACAAAGCTTATTTCACTATTACTGTGTCATAAGGATACAGCACAAATAACGCATTTAAAACACCTTTAACCATCCTGAAAAAAGCATACAAGGAAAAAGGCTTTTTCACATCAGGGGTCTGCTTTACTTTGTAATTATTTAAGATGACTACTTCTTAAGTTCACCTGGTTACATATTAATTTGTTCTAATAGCAGTTTTCTTCTATAAGTGGTCCATACTACCAACATGATAACAAAAGAAACAGAATATCTAATATATTACTCTGACCTTGAAACCTGGAAAGTGGAATACATTTGAATAATTCAATTTTGCATAGCATCTGAAGTAATTATTACACACCTTGCATCTTGAAAATGCTGAAGTAATGTAAAAACGGATTACATTTTGGTATGTAAATCCTGCCTACTTTCACATAATAGTCCATTGACTGCTGTTGCACTGTTTTTTTCAATTAGAAGGTATTACACCAGAAATGTAAATATATGCACATAATATGCATACAGCTCATGCATACACTGACATACTAATATGCATATCTTTCTGTGTTCAGACACAAAAAACTTCACTTCCATTATTCAGTACAAATTACTGAATTATAATAATACACTTGGCCTGATCTATTATTTTCAAACTCTGAGGATTTAAAAGTCCTTGAAAAGAAATTCCAGCCAAAGCTGTCATGAAGTTTCTGCTCACCACCAAAGGAAGTAGCCACTATAAGGAAAAATAATTGTAGATTCTCTTTGTAAAGAAGTATAAGAAATAAGCATTTTTACATTAAATAGCCCATTGTACTGGGTCACTGATAAGATAGTTCCTTTTTTTCCAGCAGTATTTACTGCCTACAAGCTTCCTGGCAAGGTTTATAGCCATGTGAATTTTCAGCACCAGCCCCTAACATACCCCAAATGACAGCTTATGCCCCAAACACCTGCCCTCATCACCTCCACCTTCCTACAGCACCTTCTATCCCACCTGCTTGCAGCTCTAATATTTCATTCTAAGCCACACAGGAATGAGAGAGAAGCCCAGGCTGGAAGGGATCTCTGGGAGCCATCTAGTCCAGCTCCCTCCTCAAACCAGGTCCAATGAGATCTGACTGTCCAGCCATGTTCTAAGTATCTCACAGAACTGGAAGTGAAATCGGCTTTTCTTCTTTTTCTTTCCTTTTTTTTTTTTTTCTTATGGTTTCAACTTGTATGAGAGATTGGACTGAACAGCAAATAATGTAACAAGATGAATAATACAGGCAAGCAGCATTTTAGGAATAAAAAACATTTTAGTATTATCTTACAAGTATTATCTCACTTGGGGTTTTTTTCCTTCCTTATGAAGTGAAAAGCACCACTTCAACTGCAGTTACAAAAATTAAATTACTTGATTGATCACCATTATCAGAAGCTGCTGAATTATTACTTTTTCTAGTAGTTAGGAGAAGAGTACAGCATGAGTATAATGAGGCGATGCCATTGACAAAAAGATGACAACACTTTCTTCTAAGTTTGATATAGAAAAAAACCCAATTAGTTAGAAAACCAAGAAACCAGAGAATGGTAATTCTGCACTGCATGTTTCTCCTGCATATTTAATATTACAACTGAATTTTCACATCAGTATAATAACTCCCCATGTAAAAGTTCTCTTCCTGCCAGAGGAGAATGTGTTCATTGCCAGCCCTGTGCGGACAATGTGAGGGATAAATCCTTGAGGAAGTTGCAGTGTGAGCACTGATGTGTGGATGCATCATGGGTACAGATGGTGTGAAGTGCACATCTTGGGGCATGTGGGAATTTAAAGAATTACAGATAACTAATAGTTTAACATGCAAAATAAAACATTGCATTATCTGTCCCTGAAATAACATAAAACTGATGTATTCTCCAGTATGAAGGTGTGTTTTGCAACATGTTTTGAGCACATTCCTTTTAATATATAGGTACATTCTTAGCTTCTGGATCTCTTCTTTTGACATAATTTGTTTTTCTAACAGAAATTAATTGTCAGAAATTAAGTACATGCTTTTTAAAAAATAAAAAAACAAACCAAGAGTTATTTTTCATACCAATGTTTTGTTTCTTACAAGTTCCCACAAATATTTTTATAGATACCATCTCAAAATTGTACAATGTTTAATAACAGCTTCATTGACAGATACAATATCTTTCTCAACTGCCACAAACTGAGAAGTGGCAAGCAGCAGAAATTACCTTATTTCTTTCTGGAAGATCGCTCTTGTACCCTAAATAATTCCCATTTCTTCCATTCCCCCATCACTTTAATGTTACTTCCAGGAGGGAAATATCAATATAATAATTACAGCTTTCAAAGCTGGTCTCCCAATGAGACAGTGACTTCAGCAGGTCCACTGAAAACGGCTCCAAAGACACAGCAACTAATAAAGAAAATGTAAGCATCAACATTACTTCACACACAGCACCTTATGAGCCAGATCTTCAGTGTTCTGTACCACACAGTCAACCAAGCAATGAGCAGGGTAATGGCTGAGCCTGGAGGCCAGATCAGGTCCAATGACCCAAGAATTTTTGCATCAATCCAGCAGACTAAATTTACTACTGATCTATGCCAGTTTTTATCTAATTTAGGATGAATCATTTTGCTCTGAACAGCTTACACTTACTCAGGATATTTCACTTGGCACATACAGGCACACCTTTGTGCCAGTGGAAATTATTTGAGCATATTCATTAACACAGGATATAATTTTATCCCCAAAAAAATCAATTCGCAGTTAAGGTGACATAACCTTATTGACCTCAATAGTAGTTTGCTGGGGCAACAACCAATTTTGGATAAGCAGAGGCTTCAGGAAATCTCTTCAATTTGGTCAAATCAATGTGTCTTCATACATAGCCAAAAAAGAAAAACAAACAAAAACCCAATGGTCAGGCCTGTTTTGTTCCTGCTGGTACACACAGATGAGCAGCCTTTCCAAAGGTGATTTTCCTTATCCTAGGGGATCCTCCAAACTGTGACAGCTGTCTTGATGCTTCTAATACAAGATCCTAGCTGCAGCCAGGGAATGCACTTGAGAGCAAAAAGCCAAGTGAAACATCTAAGTTCAGCCACTGCAACACATCTTTTCTATTTGTCCTTATCCAGCTATTGATGTAGATGTGAGGCTTCCCCAGAAATTCATCTTGTTTACTGCATGCAGAGACACTGTCTCAGGACAATTTGAGACAAAACTGAATGACCCTTTATCAGTGGGCAACAGGGAAGCTTTGTGAGACAAAGTGTGCTGTAACCATTTCTGAGTAACCACCCCAGTATTTTCCAGCACTGTCAGGCAGATTGCAGTGACTGGAGGAAGGGGTACATTAAAACTCCCCATGCTGAGAGCAGTCATAAGTTTTAATGGACAACAAATCTATTCCAGCTTGAGAAAATTATACAGATTATGCCACTATATTTTGCCCCTCACCTTGCAGACTATCTCAATCAAAAAAAAAAAGCAAGATCCCTGAAAAATACCGCTTTTAAAAAAAGTCAGCACTACAGTGATCTGTCGTCTCCTCGACTAAAGAAACCAAATAAATCAAAACCATCCGGTGCCTTTGGTCTTACACTGGAAAAACGATAGGTTTTCACTTCTGTGGAGTATTTCAGAGGAAGGTAAATTGTCCTTCCCACTCATTTATTTAGGCACTCAGCTAGTTCCAGGCTATCAGGCACGCAGCCTACACAGATTATGAATTTACGAACAAACACCATCTCCTTTTCATTCTATGTAAATACGGATTTATTGCTTTTATGCACTGGGTGCAGATTTTTAAGCTACTGTCAGTTTTAATTTATGAAAGACAAACAAAGATGCACTGTGGGTTCATTTGCCTGTATCACTCACTACCAGTCATTCCTGAGGACGCCTCTGCAGGGCTCACCTTTGTCATTCACAGCAGAAAATCTATAGATACAAAGTTTTGCAACAATCATTGGTTCATTTTTAAGAGTCCCATAAGCAAAGCAAATGAAAAAAAGCCATTGATTGAAAGAAGTTTTCATTCCAAGCTGAAACAGTGCACTGTAAGAACTTGATATATACCCTTTTTTAGCAATTTCAGTATAAGACAGACTTTGTTGCCAGGATTCAATACTTCTGATATGAAAAAAAAAAAGGTAGCAAAGCAAATCCTATTCTAAGTTGCAGAACAAAAAATTAACTTTCAAAATGGGATGAAAACACAGGTATTTGTGGCATAACAGAATAAAAACACCTGAATGGTTGATCTTTTCAGAATTATGGATGCATTTGCAAGTAAGTAGGAAAGAAGATGGGGGTAATCATATACCTGAAATTCAGCACAGTGAATCAAAAGGAAGCAATTTAGTTATGCTGGTGCACTGAAGAACAATAGCATAGTTTATTGACTTGCTAAGAAAAATAATTGCAAGTTAATTCAACATACTACATACTTTCTATACACTTCATGTGTATGTAAAGATTTTTTTTCTTTCTTTCCAGATCATAAATCCTGATTTATAGATTATACAATGTCTTTCATTTCTCTCTATGCCAACTGTCTACAACGTATCAATATGAATAACACTACTCCATGTAATTATGCAGTTAAGTAAAACACCATATTTGGCCAAATGGCCTAATGTCTTGCAGCTACACCAGGACAGATATTATCACTAGCACTTAATGGCTCTTGATTAACATAATGAAAGTAAGATATTAAGTTGAAACAGTGTTCTGGGTTCCAGGAGGTCATGCTAAAACAGCTGGTGAGGTTATGGTTTGGTTCCTTTGCATTATGATCACCATTTCATTCATTATAACAACACAACACATTAACATACACATTTATTTGTGGTATCTTAAAGACCTATGTCCTTTAAGCACATTTTCAGTAGATAGAATCAGCACCGCCCCCTTTCCCTTGTCTGCATTATTTAGGCATCACATTGCTCCAATATGCATTATTTTCAGACCAGTGATGTCTAAGAAGTTAATGGACGTGCAAGAGGATGTTTATCACCATTAAGATCAAGACTCAAAGGAACCTGAGTGAAGCTATCTCCCCAGTCTCCAAAATCCCATGTTCAGTCCCCTCCTTTAGTTTGTGCCCTGAGGGCCCAAACACAAATTGTACCAGTTCCTCCTCTTCTCCAATGCACCCAGATTCCTCAGGGACACCATGACTGCAGACTGTGATTCCAAGTGCCCCTGCAGTGAACTTGCCTGCTCAGATCTGGTCAGCATCTGATTGCTGAGACTCTGCTAGGTGCCAAAAAGTTTCTGCTCAGGAACTGAACAGTGCTACTGTTCATAACCTCCATGTCAGGAACTTTATGGCTGTCATACACTCCTGGGCTACAGAGCTAAACATGCCAACACTACAGTTCCAGTCAGAGATTAACAGGATTCAAGAATTCAAGTTATTTACACTATACAGCATTTGCCTTCCTGGCCACACTGTGACCTGTAACTTCTAAACTGAATTTAAAACTTAAAAAAAAAAAAAAATCAGAGCCATAATGCAGGCACACAGAATTCCCAAGCTAAATTATTTCAGTCATACAAAGTTTTTAAATGAAACATGTTCTCCCAAACAGATGCCTTCCACACAGTTATCAATTAACACATTAAACCTCAGCCAACACACAGGAGTATAAGAAGGATCTTTCCTCATCTGTTTCCCTAGCTTCTCCTGGGCCTGCCTATCCTGCAGTACACCAGGAACCCCTGTCTGGGTGTCTCACAGGGAACCTCAGGATCTGCTGTGACCCAGCCTTCTCATTTGAAACGGGAACATTCCTGCCTGGCTAAATTTGAGGCAAAGTAGCAAAGTAGAGCATGTACAGTGAACCAAGAGCAGTGGAAAGTTACCAGGAGAAGAGTAATAATGTAAATATAAATGGGGCTGAGAGGCCAGCAAGCAGAGGGGGCTGAATTAAAACCTGGTCAAGCGCAGTTCGAGACCTCATGGTCAGGGTTTCTCCTTGGAAGCTGTCCCCAAGCGACATCACCTGTATGCTGACTTAATGAAAACAGAAAAGAGAAGCTCCCTGTACTCTTGACAGCATCTCATTACTTAAACATAAACTCAGTTTTACTCATGTGGGAAATAATGCAAAATTAAAGATCCTGGCAACACTCCTGATGAACTCTGCACAGAACTTGGGGAGGTGCACAGATTTCCACATGGAAGCAGCATCTGAAGCCAGTTTGCACATCCATGGTCAAAACCCAGTGCTTCAATTGCAACTGACAACTGTGGCTAAGTTCTTTTAACAAACAGATATTATAGCTTCCCAATCAGAGATTTTTTTTTTCCTTCATGACTCAGTGCTTGTATATCAAACAGCTGTATGCTTTGTCTCACAATACACAGGGGTGTGCCATAGAAGAGGGAAACAACAGAGTCTGCTTCACTGAGTACCAGGTACTTGGTCAGCTATGCTTCTGATCTTGTACAGGCAGTTTTCCAGGAGAGGTTTTGGTAATCAGGACATCTTCAGACAGATCACTTGGAACCCAACCACATTATGCCAAGTACTTCTGGTGAACAGTAACATCATCTGACATATCCAAATTTTGTACAACTGGTATTTAAAAGCTGAACTCAAAGAAATCTAAGCAATGCTATAAATCACTTGGCATGCCTACAAAAATGTTCACTTGAAAAAAGACTGCTAGCACCATATATGCAGGAGCAAAGGAAAAATTACTCATATCACTAAAAACAATTGGATGAGTTTGCACCTATTTTTTAATCCTTGTTTTTACCAGAGATCATTTATTTCTCAAACATTTCAAAGCATCACTCACTATCATACAAGCTTCCAGGAAATCAAGGAAGTAATCAAAACAGATTAAATAGTGTTGCTTAAAATTGCTCTACATTTTAAATTAAGGAACAGTTACAGTGTAGTTTTTCAAGATGTCTAAAACTGTGAAAAGAAACCGAACAAGACATAACCACCCCAGTATAATTCCTCTCATTTCAGAAAGTTAGTTTCTTGGCATGTGCCATCTCCCCCTCTTCCCTCCAACCCTCCCTGGATAATTAACTTGCATTGTTTTGTTTGGGCTATCGTTAAAAAGAGTTTTTAAAAAAGCTATTACAACAGCTTTAATGCAGCCAAAGAGCTTGTACAGAAAGTCACATATCATTAACCAGTCTTATCAAAATTAGTGGCCACAGCACTGATCACTTCATTCTGGCAGCCTGGCTCAAATGGGTGGGAGCCACAGGACCAGAAAGGGACTTGGTTTTGCTGATGGCTTTATTTTTCCTTTTGCCAAAATAGTGAATCATGACACAGATTATAATGAGAATACATCCAGATCATAAAATTTAATTGATTTCATCTCAAGTTTCTAGTGATATTTAATAGTCTCCCACTGTCTTGCTCCCTCTAAAGTTTGTTTCTTTATGGCAATTACCACCTCAGCACAGCCAAGCCAAAGTACTAGAAGCAGCTTGACTGTTTTCTGGCATAACTAAAATTTAATTAATGAAGGGAAAATCTAATAGAACAACAAAACCCTTCAACAAGCAGTGTTTATGGCTGTTGAAATATACGACTTCATTCTACAATTACTTAAGAAGACAACTAATTGAAATAACTTCATAAGCCAGCTTTCAGTGGACTACTTGCAAGTGAAATTACTTATGAATATATAATTGAAAACTAAATTACAGTATGATTTTAAACTGTAATTTAGTTTTTCACTTACATGACTATTATGTGAAGATTTCAGTATTGTGTCTGAATGCAGCAAAATAATGATTATACTGGCTTTCTTAACATATTTGTATATTTATGTAGGAGTGTATATGTGTATAAACTCACATCCTTCATATATATACACCTCCTTTCTCTTCCTGAAAATTTAGAGAAACTAAAAACCACTCAAGTGAAATGTTATTCAATGGTCACAAGTTCACAGATTTATTGTATTTACAAGAGAGTCTAAATGGATCTGAAAAAGCACACGAAGGTCTGTTGTCCTCTTTCAGACATTATACTTTCTTATTCAACACTGTGAACTTCTTATTTCCATATAGTTCTGATTTTCCTTGTGGGGAAAATTTCAAAAAAGCACTATCACCAGCAAAGCTGCAGGTCACAAAGATGAAAGAGATGTCCTCTTGTGGTACTTCACAGAAATCCTTCATGCCCCTAGAATATATGAAAGGGACATATTTCCATGGACCTAATGCCCATGGAGAATAAAAACACTAAAAATGTTATTTCAGGTTCTGCTGTGGATTCTCAGAATTCAGGCTAAGCAGCAGTCTCCTATAGAACAGTTTATTTATATGTATATACTGAGATGCTCTGAGTTGCAGAAGGGAAGTTGAAATATCTTCCTTTGTGTACCACAGAGTAAAATTGTAGCTGGTGGAACAGAGCAAGCACATATTTGATTCCACACAACTCAATCTATTTGTAAGCCAATATGAAAAGAAGAAATGAAAAAAAAACCAAAACTTTTAAGAAACACACCTGTGCAATCTCCAGAATAAGCATTAAAGAAATAATAAACTATGGGGCTAATAATAATAAACTATGTGGGCTTTGATTCAGAAAAAAAAATAGATTTCTAAACAATAAGGGGTTTAATTAGAGGAAACATTTCATTTCCTCAACAAAGGAAGGAATTCATGGGAGATGTCTAAGCAAGACCTCAGCAGCTGAATCTTGTTAGACTTGTATTTTACATATGTAAGTCCTGCACCTGCAACAATCTTACAATAAGTGCAGTGATTAGTCCAGCTGTATTTATATTTCATGTAAAGTTCATTTTACTTCCCATTCCTTCTTTATATTCCAGCCTTGACAGTAAATTTACTTTGTGGAATGTGAATGGGATTGGATTTGAGGCCTTCTGTTCAAATTAAACTACTAAAAACCACATTCAGAGGAAGCTGAATTTGGAAATGAGACATGCTAAGAACTTGGCCTTGGGAATCCTCCCCTTGCAAAGATGACGATGAAGAAATTTGCAAATCTATGAAGAAGGATGGGGTGCAGGAGATAAAAGAAAGTAGAGTCTAGGAAACGTTAAAGTCTACAACTGGAATAATTTTCACATTTTTAAATTCCCAGCAGAAACAAATTCATGTTTGAAGTCTTAGTCCCTATTCTACTACACAGGAAAAATAGTTTAACTATGTAGCTCTAGTCTTTACTAAGATATCCACTTGGTATGAAAAAAAAAAGTTTTTTTCTAATAGCAACCACTTGCTATCTCCGCCAAGACCAACAGAGAGGTGTAAAAGGAGTGTAATTTCCTGCAGGTTCACTTGTGTCTCCTGATCATCTCATTTTTTTGGTAATTCTCTTCTTTCTCTCTTTGCTGAAAAGGGCAAGGCTTTGGCCAAACAACTGCAGGATATTTTTGCATATTTGTACTGAAAGCATATGGTTAAATCTTTCAGTGCATAATTCTTCATTCTCATAAGTCAATAGCATCAGGAACAAGGGTCTGGACAAGGCTTCTGTCTTCAGTTCTACGCCCTGCTTAAATTATTCATCCCTGCTAATTTTCATACAAAAACTAAAATTGCAATAATTTTTAACTGTCTAGAAATGTTCATGAAGAAAGAGTAAATATCAGGAACTGGGAGGGCTGATTGATCTCTTCAAATGCCCCTAAAAGCAAATACTTGAGGCCAACCTTCAATAGAATAAAAAGAATAGAAACTTTTTCAATGTCAGAATTGTACTCAGCCTATTTTTCCACTTTATTTCCTGTTCTTCTCTTGCCTTCACAACTCATCTCTTCTGCAATTTGTCTCAGAATTACTTCCTACAATTGGTGATATTAAAAATGGAAAATAGCAAAATAATAAACTTCTGGCAAATCACACTCTTCCTTTTCTCCTTTTCCCCTGTAGAGGAGAGAAAAAACACACTTTGTATCGATATAAGTTAATTTCAGACTAAATAAAAAGCAGCACAACACCCAATACTTTATCCACCTAAAGAAGAGTCTGTCATGACAGCAAAGTGATAAACCTGGGAATAAAATTTCTAATGATACAACTTCAGTTGCAGTGTTGATTGGAGAAAACAGATCAAAAACTCGAAGAAAACTTCTATTTAAAGAAAAGGGAGTAAATCACCACTAACCACTAAAAAATGGAAGAAATAAATCTGTCTAGATACCAGTGCACTGGAAAATCAAGTAAATGCCTTTTTTACTGTTATTATTACTTGTTGTACATGGAAGGTGGAAATTGTTAGATCCTTTGGAGAACTCACCTGTGGCACAAAAATTGCTGTGATAAGCACAGCAGGCCTATTTAAGTCCCCAGAGCTCACAAGTCTCCCTAAAAAACAGGTGACATCCAGAACTTCTACACAGAACTCTCAGTTCTGCTACAAATTTCCTGTGTGACTTCAGAAGCCTCATCAAGACACAGGCTGAAGCACTTGGGCAATTTCCTGAAGTGTCTTTGGGGATCCACAAAATCTGCATCCAGCTGTTTCAGTGGCTCCAGCTCTTAACCTTTATCCAGAGCCATTTACACGCAGGAAGGTTGCTCCCAAAGAGACCTGTGATGACTATCTGGACCTGTGCATACTCTTCTGTACTAGGCAAGACATCAATCCATGGCACATGTCTCTGCTGGTAAAATCCTTCAGTGTTCTCTCAGGTTCCTCATTCCTTAGGTCAAAAAATCCCCAAAGCTAAGAGTCTTGGCCATACAGAACAGCTGTAATGACCAACAGGCTGCAAGGGAGGGAATGCCTTTATTCTAATACACCAACACAGGTAGTAAAAAAAGAATACTGCTTGCAAGTCAAGTTTAAACCAGATTTCAATCCAACACAGCCATCTGTCACAGCCACTTTTCCCATTCATTCTCATGTGAAAAGCTGCTGGTGAGGACAGTTTTTCCTGGAAAGCCAGGTCACAGAACTTCTGAAGTCAAGCCAATCATAGAGCACATACCACAACTGCCTCCCTCTCTCTAGCAGTGTTCAAACACACAACGAGGCTTCTAAAAGTTCTACTTGAACAGTTTGCTCTGCCAGTGCTCCTCCAATAAATTCCATTCAAATATTTCAAAAGAGGGGATCATGTGCCCTCAAGTGTCCCTATCCAGCCACATTCATGGGGCATGAGTCAGCACTTAAACAGATTGAAAATGCATTCCTTGAAAACATATACCTTAGTACAAACATGTATTTCTCAAGTTGCAGCTTTTAATTCATGTGCCTACAGTGAGGTTTATACCTAGTATTTATTTTCTCCCCTGTAATTTAGCATTAATTCACATTGTTCAGGGACATCTACTTTAGGCAAAGTCACTACACAGAAACAAAGATCTGTGCAGACTGAATTTATTTTTTGAAAAAATTATTCGAAATGCAAGATTAAATATTAACCAAGAGCACATAAAGCAAGACACTTTGGTATTACCTCTTCTCAAAGGATACATCTGGATCTCAGACTAGTAGCATTACCTGAGTGCTCTACAGAGACTGTGCTTCCTACTTTACTCTAAATAACTCCTTGTCTTATTCAAAGCTGCTGAATCAAGAGAAAAATCTTCAGGTTCCTGCTCAGGGAGGTTTTCAACCAAGATCTACTGGAGGAAATTAATTCTGTTCTGCTACTTTAAAGCCTATCTGCTATTCTCCAAGGAACCTGTACAACAAAATCTCCATGAATTGCATATGTCAATGCTCACAGGTACTAAAATTCACTTTGCAGTTCTCTCCTGTTAGTAGCTACAGTCTGCTTAAGCCAATCTGTAATTTTATTTTTAAATGGTACTTCAGTAGGTCCAAAGTTCTCACCAACCGTGCATTTTGGGCCCCCAAAGTCCTTATCACAACTGTCTGCACATGCTTTTATGAGTTAAGTTTCCCATCTTTAAGAAGGCAAGGCAAACAAAACCCTGGGATGATACAAATCACTTTCTAGCAGAAATGTGGTGTGACAATCGGTCCTGTCCTTCCGTGCAGTCCATCTGTGCACTGAGCAGGGGAATGCCTGCAGGTACCAGTAAGGGTGGCCCTGCCTTGACTTTGCACCCTCCCTGCCAGTACTGCAGCCATGTGCACTCTGCACAGCACTGCTCCTGATTTCATCCAGGCTCCATGAGACCTGCAGCCCAGGGGCATGCCCCTGTGCAGTTTTTTTCACATCAGCAGATCTCAGATAGTGAAATGGTTCTTTGGCCGAGCCTTGTAGAATGATGTGACAGCTCAAGGCACACTGTATGCCTGGCACAACACAAGGGGTTTTGAGGTATGAAGATGTCAGCTACAATAAAATACCACTCAGGGCAGGGGAAGCCAAACTTGGCAAGCCCATGTTTCTGCTACCTAAGGCAGACTGTCCCATCAGCTGTCCCAAGGGCAACACAGGGGTAAAGTACCGTTCTTGGTGGGGAGTAACATTTAGGAAGGCAAAGGAAGAGAACCAGACTGAGGGCAAAGTTCCCAGGCAGGCTTTGGTACTGTTTGCCTCTGGTCTAGGTAACCAAACTCTTCATGAGAAGACAATCTACAGCATTGCTATTTCTACATGCTGTAAGTGCTAGGACTCTGCAGATGGGTATTTTATAACAAACACTCCTGGCCCAACTGGTAGGACACCAGTTAACAAACACTGCAAGAAAAGAGATGTAAAACCCTGAAGATGCTTGAAATCATGCAGAAGGAAACATATCTACAAGGCTTCCATTTGGGAGCGGTGAAGGTGCTTGTTTAGATAGAACATCAAAACTAAAGAAAATTTTCAAAAATAACAATCCAGAAGTTTTAAACACAAGGTACTTGTGGAACACAAAAAATAGTTTGGGAACAGCAGTTTTGTGAGTCTGAGGGTTTGGAGGATTTGGCCTGTTTGTCTGGTTTTGTTGTGGCTTGGTTGGGTTTTCTTTATTTTATTTCTTAATTGTTGTGACGTTTTTATGAACACAGAACTACAAGATTTTCTATAAGATATCTTTCTATAACATATAAACAACTTAAAACCTACTTACCATTGATTTTTTTAACTCATGTTCAATTAGAAAATCTTGTTTTCTGGATCATGTGTTAAATGATTACACAAGAACTCCTCAAGGTGTTTCCAGTATTTAAATTTAAATAAACTATAATAGAGACTTATTTAAAGGAATACTCAATTTGTTCTCAATTTCCAAGCATTTACGTTTAGTGGCTGGGAGTGGATAACTGACCAGTCAGAGAAGTTTAGATTGACTTAATTGCTTAGCTCTGGATTTTGCCGAGCTCCAGCAGAAGAGAAGGCTCCTGCCTACTCCAGTGTGACCCCAGGATGCTCCTGCCAAGGGAGCAGCACCACTGGCTGCACAGAGCAGTTATTTTCACAGCACAGCCCCAGGACAGTTGCACTGGCACAACAAACTGGCTACAGCAGGCAAATGAGGACAAATGGTCCAGGCAAGGAAAAAATTTCTTCACTGAGTGTTGCACCCAAGCTACATTTCCTCAAGTGGCACCCACAAGCTGCAATGATATTGGCAGCTTAAGGTTTGTGCTGAATTGAAAGAGGCAGTCCTGTCATATCACAGTCCTTGGACAGTCTGCCTCCCCTGCCTCATGCCAGCCCTCACATTCACCATGCAGCCAAAATAAGCCAAGGCAAAACACAGAATTAAAGCCCCACCCATTTTCAAAACCTCACTTCTATGTCACACAAGCTCTTGCTCAACACAATAGGAAGGATGGGAACAAGGACATCCAAGGACACAAACGGTAGTTATCTTCTTCACCACTCTACAGACTTACCAGCACTGCCACCATCCTCATGATCTGCATTTGTTTTCATGCTTTCACTACAGGCATAGGTGAGAGGGGCAGGTGGGTCTATTTGCTCCCCTCCACAACAGAATAGCTGGTGAAACAAATCTTTCCCTTCAAACCTGTAATATTCAACACTAAACACCAGCTCAGTCAGATGGCAATTCCTCACAACTCCATCAATAAGGATCACTAACCAGCCCTCTCTGTAGCATACTCCTATAACTAAGTACTAAGAGCTAAAAAATACAGGGCCCTAATTTATCTGGGCATGAAAGTATGGGCCTAAGTTTACATCCATTTCTCTGAACATAGAAGACAAAATACAGTAAAAAAAGGAAAGGCTGCAAGGTTATTTTATACAGACCACTAATCCCAAGTAAGGTATAGTCATTGTCAAATCATCAGCTGACATTCATTTTTTTTCTTGTATTCACATTTTCACAATTGACTTCTTCAGGAATTATACATGCCCTTCATCATAAGCCCATGCTTCATTAGTATTTAAATAGAAGAGGCTTATGTATGTAAAATTTACACTGCACTGGCTGACCCCCAACCAAAGAAAGTTTCCTACAGTAAGCTGAACAAAGTTAAACCTTGGAAACTCTCCTCTTCCCTTATAAATGTTGGTTACAGGATTTAGGTCTACTGAAACAGACCATTATGTAATTCTCCTAATCCTGCAGTGTCTTAAAATATCTTGCTGTACTATCACATGACGCACAGGCACACAGTGGGCATCGGATATTTGTCCTGTGAATAAAACACAAATAGAAAAACATTCTTTTATTATCAATTTAAATATTTTATAATGTCTCTTCTGTTGAGACAAGCTTTTTCTTTTTTTTTTTTTTGCACTGTAGAAAAATAAACGGATTTTCTTTTTGTTTTTAAAGATGTGAAACTAGAAAACATATGCATTTCCAAAGAACTATATTATCTACTTATATGACATACATGTCTACATAAGCATGCTTACAAGGTTAGGTGAGGACTACTGAAGAAATACACAATAAATTTTGGTCACCTTCTATTTAATTACCACAGGCTCTCCTGCAGCTTAGGAGGTTTTTGCATTTGAACAGAAAGAACATTTGTGATCCTTATCAAATGTAGCCAAATGGGAAGGCTGCTTGCAAATTTTTTTTTCAAAGGAGCAAGCAAGCTTTGCTGGGTTTAGTTGAATATGCATCCCATCAAAATTCCTTGCATTGCTCTAATACCACATTAAGATTACATTACATCCTCTTATTAAAAACTGTTATTGAGATCACAAATACACAATGTGCATATAGAAGAGCACTTCAAACAACAAAAGCTCTATGTATGTTCTATGCATAGAGTAACTACAGGGTTTAATAAGGATTAAATTGGGTGGGGTTGGGTTTTTTTTAGTCATGTATTTCTTGGACTCTCTCTCTTATGCTGTAGTCAGTGCTGATAATTCCTGCAGCTTCAGAGAGGCTTCATATCAGAGCGATCTTGGCAGCCGTCAAGGAGCTCCTGACTCCCAGTAGGGAATTCAGAATATTAAAGAATCCTGAATGGAGCAGAAATGGCAATGTCAGAGGGAGAGGTGAGCAGGCTGCAAGAGCAAGGTCTCACTCTGAGCAGTGTTCAGGCTGCCCATGAGCAAGCACAGACCTGTGCACACATGCTGGAGTGTCTGTGGCTGCACAGCTGAGCCTCCCTCCACACTGCAGTGGGTCTGACTGGGTTGTGACCTGGGAAACTTCTTACCAAAAAACCTCAACACAGAAGAGAGAAGCAGAAATATAGTCTTTGTTTCTATATTCATGCCCTATATGATTAGGAAGAAAGTTTAGTCTGCTCTTACCTTGAACAGCAGTCAGGGGTCACTCTCTGGAGTTACTCTGTTACACAGGTGTCACCAGAGATGCCACAGGCTCTTCTAGATCATTATAGGGTCAGTATGTTCCACATACTTCTAAGGGGTTGAATCCTACAGCAAAGATTTATTTTAGCTTCTGCAAAAGCAATCAGAAAAATCCGACTATTATTATGATTTTCAGTATTCTTGCAGTTTTATATTTTGAAGAGATGTTAGAATGGATATTCTCCATAAAGTTCAGGAACAAAACAAAACCAGATCCTTCAATGTGAGGCCTGCTGCATCAGACAAACCCAAATGCTCCACCATCCACAGTAGACATAGCCATGAGATTTTACAGCCAGTGAATGAATTCAGTTCTTTCATTTTAGCTTCTGTGTTAAGATTTCACCTATTTATCTTGTTTTTTAGATTAATAGAATTGTTAGTCATGTTTGTATTGGACTATATCCTTACCAACAGAACAAAGACCATTTACTTTTATCTACCTCTCAAAAAAACTCAAAACACATTTACCACTGTAGACAACTCATTTCATTTTCATTGTACCCACAATCCAAACAAATTTCTATCTATTCTTTTGTTTTTTGAGCTCAAATTTTGTGATTTAAGTTTTGGTGTGATTTAACCTCAAAAATCAATTACTGAAATTTCTCATTAATTTATTAGGGATGCTGTCAACAACAAATCCTATGTAGCAGCAACATTAAGAATAAAATTCCAAGGCCTGTAGATAATATTAAATTTAAGGGAGATAAAATAATGACTGACAACACAACTCCAATCATTAAGTGATTCCTCCAACAGATGGCAAAAGCACTTCTGAGCACACGTTTACAAAATAATTAGTCTGGAAGCAGGCAAGTAAAACAAAAAAAGTGTACTAAATGGCACAATTATTTAGCACAGTGATTAGAAAAAGGATTTGGAGGCTTAGCAAGGAAATCACTGAAGATATTGGCACAAAGGAAAGCAGTAAGACGAAAGCATTCGTTAGTAGTATCAGACACCAGGCAGGTTATCCCACCAGCACACAGAACAGGGTGCTCTCCAGCTGGCACCTACCATTCCCTGGTCTATAAGAAACAAAAGAAATGTTTGTGCAACTGGAGTTACTTTTTCTACCTTCTTTCTTTCCTGAAATAAACAATCTTTTTGACTCCCACCCCAGATCTCACCAGCCTATAATTTTTTGGTGAGCATGTAGCAATGAACCCATTTTCCTTTTGCTCAGCTTGCAGTCACACAAGTGCCAGGGCTACCACAAAGAAGATGGCTGTTGCAAGGTCAAAAAAAGAGTGACCAGGGCTGAGGAGGAGGGTTAACATCACTCAACAACTTTACATTGTGCTGTTTCAATGTTGATTCCATTTTCACAGCATTCCTAACAGGGGACTTCTATTAAAAGCAGTATTTTCCATTATATAGCCCAGCACTTTTCTCTCCTGAATGTGATTTAAAGTTACAACACAAAATGAATGCCAATATAGGCACAGCATTACAAAATGACTATTTGAGTTACTAATCTTAAAGACTTCTCAGCTCCACCATCAACCAGTCAGCCCAAGTGCCATGGCAGGGTAATGCAGCCAAGGAAAATAAGGCAAGCAGCCAGCACTCATCTTTTCTGGCAGAGAAGAAAACCTCACGTAAATCTGTCTGACAGATAATGGCTGGGAAAGCCAAAGAAAAGCTTTTATAATAATACACAATATTTCCGTATTTTCTTGGAAATGTTGATCTTATGGTTTCACCATGATAGTAATTACTTGCTGACACAGAGCACAATTTTTAAAATTTTTCCTACAGACAAGAGGTATTTTAAATTTTATACCCTGAAGACCATGAAGTTACTCATTATATAAAATCAATTGTATAAAGAAATTTCATTTTGTAATTACAGTCCATACTTCAGCAAAAATAATTTGAATTCTTTAGCAAAGTAACATTTCAAAACCTACATTTCTGGATACTTCTAAAAAGCGCTTAGATTATAGTGTTCTTGTAGAACCTTTATAGTATTTATGCATAAATTGGGTCCTGGAAAAATTTACATGCTTGGTGTATATGTATGTTACAATTCCCATTCAAACACTTGGAAATCTAAATAAGGAAGACAAGCAAATGGCATCTCTTGGGTTTCCAGGTTTGATTCCAACTGTGGCATCCTTCAGGGAACTCTTAAAAAGTAACAGAAACCTCACAGCAGACTGCAGCAAAATTTGGCACAAACAGCTTAGGGAATAGAAGTCTTCAGAAAAAATATTTGCGTTTTTTGCCCACACTGTTATGAGATACCTTCAAGTAAAAGAAAAATGCTATTAACAAGCAGTGTCTGTTCAAAGCAGTTTTCTTCAAAGCTGGTGTAATCTGTTAGCAGCTCTTATAAACACGATGATGCATAATTGCAACTTCAGCCACGTAGTGAAGTACAGCAGTACAAACACTATTGCACATGCAGAGGCATAGGCTGGCATCCTCTTCTTCTTCCCACCTCACCAAGTATTTCACCCTCAGCTGGAAATGCAGTGTTTACCCCAGGAGAGAGGGTCTACCATACTCCTCACTATAAAACACCCCACTGTAGTAACAAAGGGCACTTCAGGAAAGTCATCCTGGTGTCCTCCCCTGAACAGAATGACCTCTGCCATGCACAGAGCATAAATCCACTTCCACACAAGGAACAGCAGCAGAGAACAAGCTCAGCAGCAAGGTCTTGGAATTAATTCCATAGCCCTGAAAACCAAACTGGTTTAACAGAACCCAAACCATTATATATAAAATGGCAAAAGGTTTTCCACTGCTACGAATTAATGAAAAGCAGAAAGCCCATCAAAAGTAAGCTTGCAGTCAGGATCAAAGTCAGTCAAGCCTGATTCATACACAGAAAAATCTTACTTAATGTCCTTTAGTTTTTGTAGTTCACTGTAAAAATAACTCACGCTGTGGATAAGAAATGCATGATAAGACTTTACATGAATATCACAGTGAAATGCACATGATGTGACTGATGTTCGTTTAAGACACCAACAGGACTGAGTAACTGTAACCACCTGAATGTACTGATCTATGTACAGACATCATCAGTAGGTCAGATTGAAGACAGAATCCTGTGGCTACCTCAAGTACCGTATAAATATATATATATATATATACACACAGTTCCTAGATAACTATAAATAACTGTAAGTTTGTAAGCAATATTTTCACTAATTACCATAGCCTTACCAAAACAGCAGGAAGGAAAAAGGCAAAAAAAATCATCCAGTTGAAGGTATAAAACTAGAAGAAACATTGCCCACCTTTCTTTCAGTCCCTGCTTAGCATCAAAATAATCCTAGAAAGTTTTCATTCAAGAATTGCAACAAGAAATGGGGAAAAAAACACAACAAAACAAAACAAAACAAAACTAAAAAACAGAAATCATTAAAGAACTAATTTTAAAAGTAGCAGTAGAATAATGCTCTAAGTTCTACTCTCTCATGCATATTTTTTGTAGTATCGTTACAGAACAGCCTGGAAAATTATTCCAGGCCAGAGTCTTCCAGCTGTGTTCTTTGAACCATTTCTCAGGCTGTTAAACTGTTTTCAGCTAAAGACCAGGAAAATCTTTCCCAGGAAAGATAAATTAGTCAAAACAGAAAAGAATTAATAATAAAAGATAAAACATCTGTTTACTGTTAACAGACCCTGGGAATGGGGTGTCTTCATTCTGTTCTCATTGTTGCGAGTCGTGCTACTTAAACAGTGAGTTTCTGAATAAACTTTGTCTTCTTCTCATCTTCTTCTTCAGCCCGAGAATAACCGTGTAACTGTCTCTTTACTCCACCACAACTAAAGGGTTAGCACCCTAACACCACAGTCACATTTTTTAAAGGAAAAAAGAAAATAATTGCAAAACTGGAGGAAAAGAAGCTGATGCCTTTTCCCCTGGTCCTAGAATTATAAGCCAGACACAAGGTTAAGGGATAAAAACCCGTTTTTACCTCGGTATTTCATAAGGATCCTTATACCCGGTATACCGTGTATACAATTGTATAGACCTTGCAAAATAGCATATCTGATAAAGATTCCCCAGTGGGAAGCTTAAATGCATGTCATGACATCTCCCTATTCTAAAGTGTTACCTCCAGATGGGGCTCCATCCTGGTTTCCAAAATGTGTTCTGGAGAGAACTCTGGTTTCTCAAGATAGCATAGGGCTTTCCAGCCTCCAACTGTGAAGCCTTTAGAATGTTTGGTCTTCTTGCCTAGCAGAATACCAGGACTATGCTAAAATATAAGGCTTAAAGAATTACATGTATGCTAAGAATACTGAGAATACATAAAAGGATATATATAAAAAAGGCAAAAAATCATCACGGCATCATTGCCACTGATTAAAATATCATAATTTAAAGTAACTATATTAAAATAGCAAAGTACTGAGGCTTTCCAATCAAAGAAGTGGAGTAGAAAGAAAGATTTGAAGGTAATAAAAAATGAAATTGCAGCATCCTCATTCACAAAGCTTGACTCATTCTGAAGGACCAGTTACTGGGTCTTGCAACAGTCCCAGTGAAGCCCTACAGCCAAAGCATTGTAAATACTATATTAGACTTGAAAAAATTAAAATTCTGCAAAATGGAAGGACTGTTACATCCAGATTCCTCCATGCTACAGCTTATTGCATCCTTCTCAATGTGACTAAAGTGCAAAATTTCCTTTTTGTTTTAAGTGGTTCAAGGTCTATGAGAAGCCACTTTATCCCTTACCAGAGCTTCAGGTACTATACAAGCAACTAAAGCTTAACCATAGACTCCTTTTATGACTTCTAAACTGCAGGAAATAACAAGAAACTGCTTAGTAGTGTATCAAGGCAGAATAGAAAGTGATCCAGAGTACAGTTAGTTTAGCAACTATTGTTTGGTCCATAGGAAGGAAATGAAATATTTCTCCTTTCAATTAAACATAAAGTCAACGATGTGGCAAAGTGGGTAGATGTTTGGTTTCAGTTTGGTTTTAATGTAATTGATCTTTAAAGTACCTGTACTTATGGACTCTCCAGAGTCCTTTGCAGTTTTTCACACAAGCTTTCATCTTTGACAGTCCATCCTTTCATAAATAGTAAGTCTGCATAATGAAACTGTGCTTTTTTCAATTAAAAACTTCAATGAGCATTTAAAAGAAGGAAATATTACTTTAATTACAGAAGAGATGTTTCAAGAGGCTATCTCTATTACACAAAATTATGGTAACTTGTCTTGGGTTGTAATGCAGGATGTGATCTTTCTCTCTGGAGGGGGATATCTTCTGTTAATGGGCCATTGAGTCCCACTGCATGACTGATAAAATTGCATCGTCCCGTTGTAAAATGCTCCACCCAGGGGGAGGAGCCAAGCATTTCCTACCTAGATAAAATCTGAGATTTGGAACATCAGAGCAGCCTTCTTCCACTGGATTCCAGAGGAAAACTGCAGAATTCCTCAGTTTCCCCCTCCAAACCCCCCTGCTAGCTCTTCTATTATGAGAGAGAACTGAGTTTCCACATTAGGAACTTATTTATTCAAGGAGGCCCTCACCTGGTTTCTGGACGTGCAAGGTTTATTCTTGAAGGGGTCCAGGGGTGATAAGGGGAGGAACAAAGAAAACGCAGGGTTATTTAACCCTTTGGTCAAGGGGAGGGGTTGGCATTTTGCCAAATAGGAAAAGGTCTGAGGGTTTAGGAATGAACCAGTAGGAAAAGACAGGTTTCATATAACAGAGTAACAACAAAAACCAGACCCTTCTACATCATCACTGGACTTTTGGAGGAAAACTGCACCCTTCTACAGGAGCACTGCTTCAACAGAGCCACATCTGTCACTCCAGCAGGACTGCAACCACCATTTAATCAGACTGCTACCGACACCCTGACTGACAGGGTGTCAGGTTGTATTCTGACCCTGCCAGTGTTTTGGGTTTTTTGTTTTGTTATTTTCTTTATTACTGTATTTTTATTTTAATTTTCCTAGTAAAGAGCTGTTATTCCTATTCCCATATCTTTGCCTGAGAGCTCCTTCATTTCAAAATTATAAGAATTTGGAGGGAGGAGGTTTACATTGTCCATTTCAAGATAGGCTCCTGCCTTTCTTAACAAACGCCTGTCTTTCAAACAAAAACATAACTAATGCTTATTTCTAAGTATTATTATTTATAACATAAGTTAACTAACACATTTTTTAACAACTATATGCAGTTTAAACATTCAATAACTTTGTGGTTGAGTGAAGAAACATCAAAATGAGTCCTGGAATCTAATGTATTTTTATTAAATTGCAGCCCATAACCTTAGTACACATTCTGTCATTCTTTCTGTTAAGAACTATTTAAAACATTAGCTGCAGTTGCCTTGTTTCAAGCATGAGCTTGAGCACAGTGGAAGCTCTCTTTCAACATCCCTCAAAATCAGAAGCAGGAAGAAAATGCATTTATAAATAAAATGCAGAGGGGTTCAGGATTCAGTGCTGCAATTTCTAATTAATATAATTTTCATAAACTCTGCTGTAAAATTCAGTGATCAGAAGGTTGTCTTTATGTGTTCCACCTCCAAGGTACACGTGCCTGTTGCTCACTCTGCTAAAGCAGCAGCCTAATTAGAAGCTTCTGGATTTTGATGTACTAAGGCCTTTTTCAAAGTTGGGCAGTTATTCCTCAATAATTAAGAGGCAGGAATTGATCTCTCTCTATTCCACTTCTTATCTGAAGAAACTTGCTGATGTGGTTACTCTGCATTTTGCTTCCTATCATTGATTAACTTTTGAAGTACAAAATTTTAAAACTACCCAAAGGAATCCTATATTTCCAGCTCTCCCTTTAAATGCACTGGGAGATGACAGAAGTAGTCTACCGGGACTCATCCCTATCAGAACATCTTACTAAGTCAGAGTGCTTTGAAGCAGGATGGCAAGTTATTTCCTAAACTTCATCTCCTCTTTTTTACAGCAGTGTCCTATACCACAGGACAGCTGGCAGTCCTTTGTAAGAAATGTTACAAGAGAAAATGTTTGACCTTCACTTATAACACTTCATTATATTATTGTATTTAGCATTTACAACTCACTTTGCAGAGAAATAAGAGCCAGATCTGGGACACAAAACTACATAGTGCTGATATCCCACAAGGATAATATTCCCTAATCTCCTGAATGCTTGTTTCCAACTGCTTTTTGTGTATTGTGAACACTTGTGACCTTGGGGGGATAGGGCTCAAGACATTGATACTTGTCAAATCTCAGCTAACCAACCATTTGACTATTAATGAGGAAGAAGATGCCTTCGAGGGGAAATACATCAATAATCTATGTGCATGTGGCCACAAAGCCTCCTAGAAAAAATACAGTCAGAGAACACAACCAGAACTGTGTTCTTCTCAGTGAGTTCCATTTAGAATTAAAAAGCTCAGTGTTAAACTCCTTAATGTCAGAACACTTTTAGACTCCTCCATTTAATCAGTTTCTTGAAGCAGAAATAGAGCCTTAGAAAAAGTTACCACTTGTCATTGTTTTCCCCTTCGTGTGTGCTCCCTCTTCATGAGAAAACTTTGATTAATGTTTCAGTGCTACTTCCACTTTGCCATTAAAAGCAATCTGTACACCTTTTCTCTGGCAACATAGCTCCCAATCAAAGGTCAAACCAGACTGAAAACTCTGCAACAGAGATTTGGCATCAGCTCAAATTTAGTTATATAGAATAGTGAAAATACATGCAAATAATCAATGCATACCTGCACTACTCCACTAATATATAGTTGATATGGTTAAGTGTATCAATCAATATCTAGAAGAAAGTGAAACTGCCATTAAAAAAACAAAATAAGTTTTTCTTCAAAATTATAACATGAAAACCAACTACAAACCTAGGAAAATAAGTGGTTTTCACCAATTTGCTCTGTGTGGAAAAACTCCTGGATTTCTCTTA
Source organism: Toxostoma redivivum (assembly GCA_013397375.1). Taxonomy (NCBI): domain Eukaryota; kingdom Metazoa; phylum Chordata; class Aves; order Passeriformes; family Mimidae; genus Toxostoma; species Toxostoma redivivum. The sequence continues at coordinate 143,132 of VXBI01005475.1, forward strand.
TTTATACTGTCAAAGTACCACAGATGATTCATTCATAATATACATCTTGAGAAAGTGAGTGTATTTTGTGTGGATAGTTTAAATAGCCAAAGTCAAAAGCAAGTATTTCAAAGTTGCTAAATCTGAGTTTGAGTTAACATTTGACATTTGGAATATATTTTAGCCATGAATGAACTGTGAACTTCTGATGGGTAAAGCCATAAAATATTCCTTCCTCCCCAAAACATAAACTTCCAAGTGTTTAATAGGAAAAATCAACCTGATCTGAACAACAACAAAAAAAAAAAAAGCATGCAGTTTACTGTGGATACATGGTCTGGAAAAGCAGAAGCTTTCCCAGGAACTTGGAGGAAAATAGAAAGGAAAGAATCTTAAACAATATGCACCTGCTACTGTTTACAGAATGTGTACTGTGAGAACTGTGTTGTTTATAGTGAAAACATCTGTGCAAGAGGTGTTGCCTACTCTGACCAATGAGCTGTATTCTATTCTTGGTTTAGCGATCTAGTGTATATAAGGGAATGTTGTCTTACAATAAAGCGTCCTTTTCCTATCTTAAGAAGAGACCGTGTCGCTGGGTTTACTTCCACCTTTCCACAGCTGATTTGACAGCTAACAGCGACAGTTTACCACTCGTCCCTGTGGACTCTCCTTGACCTTAGATTTGCCATGATCATCTTCAGAGAATAAATATAATTGGATGTTCTCCTGCCTCACACACCTAGAATACACCAGGCAAAACTGTGCATAAATGCTGCAGGGCTTTTTTAAAGAGATGACACCAGCTCATCTCAAGGGCGTTCCACTTAGCTGTAAAAACAAATTTAAATAATAGTTCCACAGAAGAACTCAGCAACTAAGTCCTAAAATGTTCACTAGTGTGTTTGTTGATAGGATTATTATAAGAAGTTAAATACTGTCAACATGCAGAAATGAATGGAGTATTTTCCTATCATTAAGTGGAAGAAGACAAATAATGCATCACACCACACAGTAAACTCTGCATTCAGAAAAAAATGTTCAACAAAATATTTAATTAGGGAATAAATTACAAATGCTTGAATTACTTGTTTAGTTTGTGACCTTTCCAGCATCACTTGTTCATTACCATAGTACCCTCCAAATTGAGACTAAGCAAATACCAACTGCTCCAAAACATTTTAAACATTACATGTTTTATTAAACATTCCAATGTTAGGGAATTGCCAAAGCTAAACGGTTTTATTTGGAGAGCAGATTATAGCAATAAAAATTGATACAAAATTCAAGTTTGGGGAAGAGTTAGATGTATGAGTAGTTTAATAAACTTGCTAAAGAAATTACTATACATTCAGTCATAGGAATTCTGTGCCCTACACAGGGCCTGAATGCCAAATTACTTACTTTCATGTTTCCATCTGTCATGGTTTGACACTGCCACAGCCAGGCAGAGGAGTGAAAAAAAGTTAATGAAGGGTTCATGAGTTGAGATAAGGACTGGGAAAAAACACTCCAAGGGCAAAACAGGCACGGTTTAGAAGTACAAAGTGAATTTATTACTAACAGAGTCAGAGGAGGATAATGAGATGTAAAATAGGCCCTTAAAAGCACCTTTCTTCCCCCAGTCCCTCCCTCCTTCCCACCAGCATCACAGGGGACAGTGCGTGGGCGTTTTGGTCAGTTCGTCACCCAAGGTTTTCTTCCACTGCTTAAGGAGAGGAGTCCTTCCCCTGCCGTGCCGTGGGGTCCCTCCCACATGAGACAGTTCTCCATGGACGTCTCCAGCACAGCTCCAATCTCACGAGCAGCAGTCCTGCCAGAACTGCTGCAATGTGAGTCCCTCCTAAAATTGCTGCAACATGAGTCTCTCACAAAACTGCTGTGGCATGGGTCACTCTTCCATAGGGTGCAGTACTCCAAGGACAGGGTGCTCCAGCCTGGACCCAGGGACCCCTCTCTCCACTGGGTCTCCCACTGGGTCACAGCCTCCTCCAGGCATTCACCTGCTCTGGCATGGGCACCTTCCCCAGGGACTGTGGGTTGATCTCTGCATCCCCCCGTGGATCCCCATGGTCTGAGAGTGATCTCTGCATCCCCCTGGATCCCCATGGGCTGCAGGGGCACAACTGCTTCACCATGGTCACCACAGCCTGCAGAGGAATCCCGGCTCTGGCTCCTGCAGCACCTGCTCCCCCTCCATCTCCACTGACCTCCGTGTTGTTTCCCTCACATGTTCTCACTTCCTCCTTTTCTCTAGCTGGAATTAACACTGCCCCCACTTTGTTTTGATTTTCTTCTCAAATATGTTATCACAGAGGCATTACCAACCTCTCTCATTGGCCCAGCTTTGGCCAGCAGCACGTCCATCTTCAGAGCCATCAGGGGTTGGCTCTGCTGGACACAGTGGAAACTTCCAGCAGCTTCTCACAGAAGGCACCTCCGTGGCCTCCACTACCAAAAACCAGGCCATGCAAAACTAGCACACCTTCTGACACTGTTCTGATGTTTCTTTGTCTTTTCACACTTTTTCAGGCTATCACCATACTTGATTGGATTCCAGAGAAAGATGCTGAAAATATGAACAGAACTTTAGGAACACCCAGTATACAATTTTACTCAAAACAGCCTTCCTTATTTAGATTCTCAAATGAATCATTAGTGCCTCTGTTTAATCTAACCAATCCTGAAACCAACAAAAGGCTCAATTCAGCCTTTAAAAAGCTACTGACCACAATATTGGCACTAATTTAAACTAATAAAAACAGAACACAGATTGGAATCCGACTGTACCAGAGGACAGCTTTTAAAATAATACAGCTCTTGCACACAACTAGGTAACTGTGGGAGTCAGCCTGAATGGTATTCCAGGTCAGGCAACCATCACTGAAGAAGGATTGTATCCCAACTCTAGACCGTGGGAAGCATTTGTTTAAGTTGTGATGACCCCAGAAAAAAGTTCCAAAGAGTTATGGGATTGCCCATGTTAATACCTCATTTACTAGTCAATTATCACCACTCCCAAATCCGGAATGTTCTCCCTTCCTTGTATCCCCATTGGCCCTCAGTTGGTGCAATGTTCCACTCAACCTACCCCATTGGACCCTACCTCAACTCCACCTCATCTCCTACCCCATATTTGTACCCTGGACCTCCCTGCATCCTTGTATTTGACCACTGGCTCCTAAAGAGACCTTGTCCCCTTGGTTATTGTACTCAGATTTTTGGGCCTCATCCCACATTTGCTTTCATTATTATTAAAGTGTGTTATATTGCTAAGGTGTGGTCTTCATACCGCTCTTCTTTTATTTTGTCACTTTCACCCTGAATATCTGCGAACCCCAAACGGGATTGTCAGGGACCACCCTCGACCCCGATAGGTATCATTGTTATTCTTCTCTCTTTCATATCCTTCTCCTGGTAACAAATCCCTGTAAGGAAACATGGCTGCACTTCATTTTGCATTTAGTATTTAGACAGTCTGGTTTCCTTTTTCTAAGCATAAAGCAGGTGATTGATTTGCCTCTACACACTCTGTTACTCAACAGCCACACCTATGTTGAGATCCTCTAATATGCTCATGAATTAGTCATTTTTCACACACCTTCCTTCAAGAACAAAAAGGTAACTGCCAGCACAGGAGGGTTAGATCCACACTGAACAAGCCACAAAGCACACTTCCTAAGAATTGCAAATTACCCTATAGCAGTTGAGGATCAAATAAAATTTAACAGTTTTATTTATAAAATTTGTACCATGGGTTTTATATGCTATTCCCCAGTCTTGAATCCACTGAAAAATATTCCTTAGGCTCAAATACAAGCTTTAAATCATACAGCCATAAAAATAGGCAATATTTGTAATACAAGATAAAACCAAATTGCCTTCAAAAAATCCCACAGTATTTTCCACAGAAATGGAACTGTTAGCTCTAATGTACTGGCCAAAATCCAGTCTGGGTAATTTTGTTCTCTTACCTGAATTTCCCTTACAGTTATTAAATTTCACCACCTGTCCTAAAACCCTGTGAACAGTTAAGTGAATTCTGTTCCTGGCGCTTTTTATCAGAAAACTGATAAAAAGCTTTCTGTTTCAGCCAAGTTCCATAGGAAGAAAAAACCTCTCTCTATATAAACATACATACATATATATATATATGTGTGTGTGTGTGTGTACACATATATAAATGTGCAAGTTTTGCTGACCTCAAAGCAGTCACCTACAATTTTTCTCAGATTCCATAGGCTTCCTTAAAATGTCACCCTGCCAAAAGAAAGAGAAAAGACTTCATGTCAGATCCATCAGCCAGATTGTCTTAGAGGCAGGAAATCATGGTATCTAACTCAGGCCTCCAAGGCCATCAGATATGATCCAGTGTCCAGCAATCTGTTTTGGAAAAAGGAGTCTGAAATTGGAAGATTCCCAGTTTTTGCAACAAGTGGAAGACTTGAGATTGGGGAAACAACTTCAATAAAGTTGAAATGTCATTGTAGGCACATTGTATTCACTAACCTCACTCAAAAGTGTGGGAAACATTTTCCATTCAAAATGACTCTGTTTACAAAGCATGGCTGGGGCTTGTGGGGTGGCCAGGGCAGCTGCCTTCTGTACTTCCTGGTCACCAGGGTATTTGGAAGAAGTTGGGTCTCCTCCCGTCATCCCCTCGCTCCTTGTCATGTGTACACACACCCCAAAAGACACTGATTCAATCCTGCTGATCAGATAGCCCAGTTTTTTACAAATTCTCATTACTAATCAACACAATCAGGATTTGGTCTCATTAGGCTGCTGCATTTCATCCCAAACCTCTCTGTTGATTAACTGTGTATGTCAAACAAGGTGAGGTTTCTAAGGAAACACTGTAATTTCTATTAAATCAGTTGATGCAATTAAAAAATAGTCATGCTTCTGAGAAGACAAACCCATCAAATTCATTCATTCTCAAGTACAGACTGTAATGTTTCTGTATCCTATTTTAACAAGGAAACTCAAAGGAAAAAGTCATGTAAAGAGCTGGTTCAATTTTGCTATTACACTAGGGCTGTTATCCAAACTGCTCATTCAAAGTGCTGTCAAATCCCTTGCAGGTATCCTTATTGCCTACAGGTATTCCAGGCTTTTGAGATGGCCTTGCCTCTCTAGAACACAAGTAGAAGCACCCAAGAGCCAAGCTGAATATTACAGCCTGCATCTAGGGAACAAAATCTGGGAGGATTACTCTGGCCATACCTAGCTGGAAAGTTATTAAATTTGTAGAGAAAATCAGACTAGAAATCTGGTAGAGAGTTGATCAATAGGTTCAGGCCTAAACAGATGCCTGTGGCTAGAAACTTATTTATAGATCAAAATCAGTAGTGAAGGATAGTGCTCCACCATCTGAAATTATATGTGTATACTTTTATTTCAAACTTTACAATTTAAAAGTACAAAATAGTAACAACTAAAAATATTCAGCATTCATAAGAACATAAGAGAAGTTATAATTTTCCTCCTCTGCAAGAAAATTGTGACTCAATGATTCCTCATATATAACATAACAATAAATAAGTTATAAAAAAGTTTTAGTTTTTGTAAAGTTATTATTAAACAATTTGATATTCATTATGTACACAAACACTTCTTTTAATCTAAACAATATCGTCCAAGAACGTGCATATATGACACATACAACTTTTACTCTGTTAGCTTTCAAGCCATTCCATAAATTTCATGAAGAACTTACTTTAGCAGTACCCCCAAAAAAAAATCTCTAGATTTTTACCATCTGTAAGACAGAAATATTTGACAATAAATGGAAGCATTACAGAAAGAATAAAATAAACAACAGTGAGGAGAACAAATAATATGGCCTGATCAGCTTCAAAGTTCATAACTGTAAATCCACTTAATTAAAGATAGAACTAAACTACTCATTGTGCTATTTAGTCGCTGATACACCTCTGACTTGCTTAACTCCTAATGATGTCAGATTTCAGCTCATAATGAGATGCAGTTTTTCCCAAAAATTAGAAGTCTTCAATCATAGCAACTGAAGAGAAGAAAACTTATCACAGACAGCTTTAAAATAATCATTGCAAAGGCAATCTGTTACAAATGATTCTGCTTTGAACCTCAGTAATTTGCAAACATTTGCTTATGGTTGGTAGGTCCTGATGGAGTCATGAAAAAGTACAAAACCAACAAGAAATCAAAAATAGGACAAGTAATAAGGAACAGGCTGACCTAGAACTAAATGATGAATCGGCCTCTGAAGCATTTTAAGAGCCAAATATAGTAACACTTTCAGGTTTCATTTCCCCCACCCCTCAAGGCCTGTAATATTTCCTCATTAAGTAGTGCAGCTGAGGAACAGACTCAGCTCTCTTACTCCCAGATAGAACTATATGTGACATAAGGAATCAATATGTGCACCAGAATCACTCTTTCTCCAAAGTCACACCAGAAAGAAATGGCCTGAGCCAATGTAGTGCAATTCATACATGAATTTTCTAAATGAAGAAACTTCAATCCACAAAAATCACTGCAGAATACTAAGTACATTGTAGATATCTGGAGAGCTTCATTTTCCACCTATTCTTTAAAGAATATTTCCTACCTTAAAACCATTAAATTTTAACAGCCTGTTTTGACAAGGGCAGAAAGCAGAAGGGAATAGATCACTTGTCTGCAACAACATAAAATAGTGTCCTAGTGATCTATAAAGGCCAATTGTCTGAAACATGTCTCATAATACATGCAAGCCACTTTACATCTTGAGACTGGTAAGTGGCTTCCTCTGTTTTGACATCCATATGGCAGGTGTTTTAGTGGATTTTTTTCCTCTCTGTTTTTTTTTTTTCCCCTAAACCTCCAGTATAAAGCAGAAATTTTATTTCAGCTGTGTTTGCATCATTAGCTTTCTGGCAATCACATAAGCCTAAATTATCCAGGCAAGCAGTTTCATTTATCGAGACCTCTTGCTGGAAAAGAGCAGCAATCAAATCAGTCAGCCCAAATTACCCTTGACATTAAAAAAGGGCTCTAGGATCATTCTAAGAAATTACTTTCTCCTATTACAGAGCTGATTATGTTGTAGATGCCTCTGCCGCATCACAGCACAAAATGTTGTTTAAAATAAAAATGTTTATAAGAGCATGTAATTTTCATTGCCACTGTTTGTTATATTCAATGTTTTATTAAGGCATGCTAAATATACATTATATGTGTAAGGGTATGTGTGCTCCAAGTGTATAAAAGTAGTAATGGCTACAATAGCTTGTGCTTCCTTCAGCCAAGCAGCCCTGTGGAGACAGGAAAGCAGCAGCCAGGTCCCAGGCTGAGGGGCTCTCTGAGGGTGAAGCCAAGAAAGCTCCACAGATTATTGCTCTGCATCACTGCAGGATTGAGGTCTTATCCTCTCAGAGGCCACATGAACTAGACTGAGTTTTCAGCTGTTCCCAGACAGTGGTGATTTCTTACTCATCTCTATTGCCTTGTGTTCAACTTCTCTGAGATCTTTATCAGGCCAAATCTAACTTAGAACATCTTAGTTTGAAAGCATAAAGAGCTCAAATGGGCAAGGAAGATATTGGGAATTCTCATGCTTGCCATTGATCAAATGTGAAGGAGCAGGAAAAAAAGAAGGCACCTTCACAGTCTCAGTAATCAGCAAAGTTCTATAAGAAAGTAAAAGAAAAGGCTCCAGCTCTTAAATTTTGTAATCTAGAGCCCAAAGGACTCTGCTGTTTCTGAGGTGGTAACAGGTTCTCTATTCACAGCTCACTGATATGGCATACAAAACCAAAACAAAATACTATCAAAAATTTGTAAAGTGCTTCACAATTATTTCAAAAAGAAAAAAAAAGTGTAGAAAAAATATGCACAAAAAGCTAGAGCTGCCAAATGGATAAGGGAAAAACTAGAAGAGATGAAAATGTATGCAAGCTTCAAAAAGAATATTAAAAAATCCAACTGGGAGCAAAAACGTATTTAAAACTAGAAAAATAGCTTCTACTGAAAGCAACCCATAAAACAGAGGATTTTTTTCCCCCCAGGTAAACACAATGAGCCAAAACAACAGCTTTGTGGTTAAAGAGAAGGATATTTCTGCTCAGGGCCCAGCTATGCCATAGGCACAATACCTTGCCTAAATTATATGCTTATAATGTGGACACATCTTTACCAGACACATAAATTTGGACTTAGTAACGAATATAATGAACAGCTTAAAATGCATCATGCACCACAATAAAGTGAGAATTCCTAATTGTTGGTTTCAAGCTCAAAATTAGTAAATATGTACAATTTCACTATGGTTGGTTAAGTCACAATATTGAAGGCTGACATTGATTTTAGACTCCCTACACTGCCTTTGCTAGACAAGTTTCCTGCACACCCAACAGTATGAAATCAGTTATTACATATTTTTCTCTCCAGTTGCATGCTATTAAATACATTTTCTTGCATAAAGACTTGGGCATATTGTGTCAACAGTTTTCAGATGTTGTTTGCAGTTTCTTTGCCCAAAATGCATGTACTACTTCTAGACAGGCAGACTAAATTCCAGCCAAGTATGGCTCATATAGAGTTAGAATTAGAGAATCATGTGTAGATTGATTTGACAGATTACACTGGTTTCTGGATCCCTCAGTACCTCTCAAAACAACCTCCATAAATCAGTGTCTTGTAAATCTTGCCCTGACACAGCTCACTTTCTAGTACAGTATGTTCTATATCCACTCAAATCCCCATAAGGTCACAGCAAAATCACTGATTCACTGGGAAATACATTTTACAAATAAAGTGATCATCAACCTATGTCCCCAGAACTGAGTTTATGATAAAAAGCAAACCATGAGACCAGACTTGATTTACCTTATCTGGCTCAGCAGCAGCATATTCTTTCTTTCACCCACTGAGCTGGGTTTCCACAGGTGTAAAGCACATTAGATATCAGAAATGGCAACCATCCTGCATCATGCTCTTCCTTTGATTTGGAAATTACACTCGGGGGAAGATACAGGCTTTAAAGTTTTAGATCTGGCCAGCTAGGTCCAAGACACAGAGGTATCACACATTTCAGAAAACCAGAGTTTTTCAGTGATTGTCATTATGTTGCCTGGAGAAAGGTTGAAAAGCAGAAATACAAGAAAACCTCTCCTATAGATACCACAATTGGTTCATTTGTAGGGACACTGTAGCATTTACAGATATTGTCTTTTAATCAGTATAAACAGGTTCATTTATTTCAGCTCCCTTCTGAACCAAGACAGTGGGTAAAAGCTGGTGTAAGTGACCCGCAAATCCTCTTTGTCACCTTGGAAGCCTTTGGTCATTGTTCAAATAAATTTATTTAGTATACATGAGTCTCCAAAGAAAATTCACAATGTATGATAGTCTAAAAAGTCACCATCAAGTCAAGAAGGGAATATTACTAGGTCATTTTGTCTGTCTAGTAAGTTTTTTTCACTGCTTTATTCCCACAAATCCCAAACTCACTAGCACTCACTGAAAGAAAACAGAATTGTGGAGGTGGAAAGCCCCATAGCAAAGGAGCCCACCCCTCTCCCCTGGAGGGAAAGCCCTTCGACACTCCCTCCTTGTCATGGAAACTGGTACTTTGCTCAGGACTTGCCTTTCGGTTCCATGTTAATTTGTTGCATCCCATTGGCCCTTCCCCCTTGTAGGGCCCATGAGCCCTCAGTTGATTAGTTGGTGCTCCACCCCAACCCTTGAGCGATCCTATATCAATCCTACTCCCCCATATCCCCTGAGCCAGTTTGTCCCTGGACCCCTTTGAGGACAGAAGAATAAACTCTGCGCCTTGGAACACCCCACGTGGCTCCCATCTCTTCCCTCCTTGCAGTGGCCAAAGCGGAGATCTTGCCCGGGAGCAAGATCGGAGGACGTGCCTGTGCCTCGGAACGTCCTCCCCAGGACGCTTCTCCCGAAGATCGTGGCACTCCCCCACCGCCCAGGGCCCGCCACGACACAGAATGTTCTGAAGAAGAGAAAAAAAAGTTGGTGTCAAGACTATCATTCTTTGTATGATCTTCCATCTTGAGGGAAAGATTTAGTCAGCTAATTATTTTCTCCTCCCTCCCCTCCCCCTTACAGATGTACCTGGTGAGATTCCTAAACACATTTTGCAAAGAATCACTTGGTTCTTTAATCTCTCCAGAGAGAACATGTTGCAAATGAACATTTCTCCTGCTTACTTCTTCCTTGCCAAGGGCATATAATTGTGTCTTTAAAGTGAAAATATGACTCACACATCTAATGGAACTCAGATATATTACAGCTATAGATATATCTGAATCTAAGAACGCTTTCTTATTTTTTACAGCAAGATTTGTAACCGGGTTTCCCCAAAATTCAGATTAAAGTTGTTTTTCTGTTTTCTCTGTAGCTTAATAAACATTTAATTTTGGCATTGAGCTTCAGCTGGACAGAGGGAGAGCATCATTAAAGAGCAACCCTAGAAGCATTCTTGCAAGATGCAGGAAATTTTTTCTAAACTCACACAGAAAGCAGGGAAAATTAATCTAAATATTAAACCCTTATATAATCTATTCTAGAAAGTAAAAATACTGTTATTTGGAAAAAGCTCTTGACATTTTAAGTTGGTTTTTATTCCTACCAAGCTTCAGAGAAAAGTGAGTTTTATTAGGAAGTTTCAATTGAGCAAAGGTTCTTAATGACAAGTTTTAAATTTTATAGTCCTCCTACAAATTAATTGAAAATATTTCAGCTATGCTATCATTCAGTTTTATATTTTAAAGGAAAGAAGTTAAAAATAAAAAAGCAACAAAGAGTCATCTCTTCTAAATCCTACTGAGAGATCTGACAAGGCTGTGTGTTCTGCGTAAGAAACTTAGCAAGGACACTCAGTTCCATCCTCCTGCTCAAACAGGACAACACAGATCAGAAGTGGCTGAAGCACAGTCATCTCAGAGCCAAATATAAGAGCTTTCTTTAATTTCAGGTGTTTGAACGAAGGCTAGTCCTTTGCTCCCGATCTCTTCTGGGTTCAGCAGAAGCGTATCACTGACTAACAAAATCTCACCAGCACAAGTTTCACAACTTGTATGAGAAACCTGCATGGAAAAAAAATTAGGGACAAACTTAATAAAAATGCAAATCTTCCTTTTTGGAAGAATTTTTTTACAAATATTAAAGATGATCATATGTACAAGACAACCTTCTATAAACTGAAATTGACCAAATACGGTTGTAACTCTCACTAATAAGTAATTACAATAAAAGTAAAATAAAACATTTTAAATTACTGCAATAATTTCCAGCTTCCAGTTTCCAAAGGGCATGGAAGAACATACTGTAAACAAAGAACCTGGGAATGATTTTCCTGAAATCCTATTTCAGATCATATTCTCTATCTGTGAGCAAAGACTGAAAGACACAAAGTCACCTCCATATAAGTACCTTTATTGCTGTATTGAGTGAAGAAACAGGCTTTAGTATTTAATTCTTATCCTTTGCATGGTTAGTTCAACTGAACTTGCCTGTCTCAAGTGTGTATTTTACCACAGAGGATCTTGGTTTAATTAGTCTCAGGTCACAAAATGTGCCACTTCAAAACCCATCTGAAGAGCAGGCACTCATGGCAAAGCAAAGTAGTTGAGCATAAGATTTATTTTAAAGAAAACATGACTTTACATGTCTAAATATACTATAAGTTTTTGTCTTTGACTGACAGAACACAATACAAAACCCTCAAGATATTATTCACTGAACAGGGCAATAACCAACTGCTCGAAATTTCTGTCAAAGCTCAAAGTAAGCTTAGATGTTTTATAATCATCATCATCTCTCAAGATAATTTAATGACATTTTTTATATGGTGAGGCAGTTAAAGTCAGCTTCTCTTGCTTGTTTCTTCTCATTAGGAGTTACTTTTAGATATATCAAAATGAAAATAACTCTAAAATTATGCTATTTCCCTCTGAGTACTTTCACTCAATAAGCAGTAGTAGGTTAGGTTGTACTGCAAATCAGTTACAAGCTCATTCAGGTTTTAAACCTTTAAAAAAGCCTAACACAGATTTTCTGTTTCTGTACAAAATCCCAATGGCTTAGGTTCTTGCAAAGAAACACTCAGATATTGCTGGAAAATACAAACTGAAAATCAAGAAGCACTCTATTTTATTGGCAGATATTGCTCCCAAGTTATTCACCACAGTGTTTTTATATTGGCACTAGCACCCTCTCTGATCTCACCACCAATCTAAAATCCTGTGTGACAAGGAGAACCCTTCCAGCCACTGCACACAACAATCCTGCACTGCAGACACAGGGGTTGCAGAGAAGACTTGGAATAGGAACAGGTCCAGCTGCCAAGGAACACAGCAGGAAAGAGCTGGACACCTGAGCAGTGGGCTGAGAGTGTTCCAAGGGCAGTGCCAGGAAATAGAGAAACAGCTAAAAACCAAGAAAGCAGTGAGCCAAGAGCTCCCCCTGCAATGAGGAAGATCCTTTCTGTGCTGCAACTTCTAATTTGTAATCTTCTATTTATCTCCTGTTCTATTTACCATCCTCTCTATTTGGCTAAATCAAAAGGATGCAAAAATGTCATGAACTCAGGAGGACTTCAGCATTTACCTGTGAGTAGGTGGGGACAAATGTAAAAAATATAAAAATGGAGGCATTCAGAGTTTTGAAGAAGTCACTATCAAAGCCTGGAGAAACATTATCAGGGCAGATGAGATAGATGGATCTTTGTGTTAATTTCATAACAGTAACAAGTTTTTAATATGCATCAGGTGAAAGTACAGAACAGGACAAAGCAAAAGTAGAAAGACAAAAACAGAGAAGGATCAGGTCAAATGACCCCCTCACTATTACAATTGATGCACTACATTCCTGGATTCCAATTTGCAGATACTAATTCAGGTATTATCTTTTCAATGGAAAATGAAGGTCTTTTACCTGATTATAAGCTGCAGAAACAAGCAATTATTTTTAGAGTGATTTTTGGATGCAAATATTCCTAGGAAATAGCTGTGGGAGAACAATTTTGCTATTTGAAGGGGTTATTTGAACTGTGCTGACATTCTGAATAACTAGTCCTGTGCATATGGAAAAACTACAATAATAAAGGCATTTTGTTTCAATTCTAAACATTGTTTGAACTTGCTGTTTATTCACCACAAAGTAAAACTTAAAAGAAAGACATTTCAACAAAACCTAAATTATTTAAGAAACATCAAACAACAACTACATTTGCTGTCAGAAATGTTTTGGTTGAAAACATTACATAACTCTATGGCACCTAGAGTTCTTACACACCTTAAACAGGACTTCAGTGAATTCTCCTAATAGAAAGACTAAATTACAGAAGTTGTAGGAAAGCATTTGAACGGATAGGGAAGAAACACTGGAATTAGTAATTATTGTGACAAAAATGTGTCAGTGATTCTATGTCCTCTGTAAATGATAAAACCAAGGCTGTCAGCAGGTCAACTCCAGCTCCTTGGGTTTTTTTCCCAATTCTCCTCTGATGCAGACAAACATTGCATGGTGGAGCAAAATTACTTATTAGTTTGCTTTAAAGGACAGGCTGATATGAAATCATCAGAAGGAACACTGCAATTTGTGTTTCAGTGGCTTGGAAGCCCTTTCTCATTTATTATCATAATTTCATGTTAGTTCATATTTTATTTTCTAGAGTACCTAGCTCCCTCCTTGGAAACAAACAGTCCTAAATTGTTTTATTTTCTTTACTCTAGTTGTACTTATGACAGAGGCTCAGATTTTAATAAGTTATACAAATTTGCACTTGGCTCTCCTTTTGCAACTAAGGTATCCTGGATACTTTTAGTGAGGCTAATAATGTAATTTCTGAAACGGAAAAAAGCAGGAAGTTAAATAAAAATAGAATTCAAAGGTTATGCCAGGTGTCTATAAAGGGAGTCAGAAAAGTTGCAACTCCTTACCCTGGCATTGCAAGCCTTTGAACTTGCAGCCTCTCAGAGATCAGCTTATGTGCTTATGCCTCAATTCAGCTAGGCAACGAATAAAAAGAAAATGCATTGGAGCAGATAAGAGCCCAAGCAGCTATTGAGTGAAAGTGTCCTAGAAAAGGGAAAGCCAGTAATAAAGTCCCTTACTTCTGAAAAAATCAAATAGAGAGAAATACATTTCTCCTTCCCTTTTGTCTTTTAAGACTCCAATGTGACAAGTCCTACTTCAGATTCTTATCATATTTAACTGTTGTGAGAGCTAATAGAATAAGAGAATAGTGATTTGGAATAATAATTTCACTGATACAAAGAACCCCCTGAACCAAGCATGTTTTCCCTTCATGCCATGAATTCCCTAAAGTTACTACTAATTATCAACATCTTCTGAAAACACAAGTTCTCTTACTGAAGATGCTTATCGCTGACTACTGTCTGAAACTACTACCAAGAGCAGGTAATTTCACCAAGCTCTTGGGACAGATGACATCTCTCTAGAGAACACGGCCAAGGTCTCCATCAGTCCCTTATCAATGAAGCACCTTGAGTTTGACTGATCAGGGCAGGAAGAGGCCACATGGATGGACACAAAACTGAAAATCCAAATAATCCATTAGGCTGATTAATTTTTATTTTATTTGCATAATACAAACTTCAGCCCTTTCTCATTTCAAGCATGTTCTCCTTCTCACTTTGTAGTGTTTAACTTGCATAATTAATTAGCTTCAACTAGGAGAAAGAACTATGCAAAATACTTGAAAAGAGGGATAAGGACAAAAAAGCTGGATACACAGTTTTCAGGACTTCAAAGCAACAACGTTTTCTTGCAGATGCACAGCAGGGATTGCCTAAGGTAAAATAACTTGCGCAACAGAGACTCATCCTAAATATTAAAAAAGGGCTGACTAGCCAAATACAAAAAAAGGTTTGATTTTAATCTAAAAATTAATTATGGCCAATAAGAGAAGCATGAAGACTAACATGTTGAGCTTTAAATGTAAAAATCCTTTAAGGTAAGGCTCTTACTAAAAATCAGTAAGCTGAAGAAAAACATGACAAAAGCCAGCTTTCTTTTCTGTGATCAGCATTAAAGTAAAAAAGTTTTAAGGATTATCTCCATCTCTGCACTTTATATACGACATGTAAAACAGCACTACAAGGCTTTTCACTGAATCCTCGAGAAATACAGCTGAAGGCAACATAAATAACAGCATAGAATAGCCTATCATTATTTTATAGTACTTTCAAGTCAGTAAAAAGTGAGATCCCAGCTCTTAGAAACTTGCAGTGCACTGAAATTTTGCAATTTTCTTCTCAAATATTCTTCATAAACATGAGACAAGAGAGAAAACCGAAACCTTTCCAAGTTATATACCTGAGCATTTCCTGAACAAAGGAATAACAGCCTGTACTTAACACTCACCAATTCCCTCAATGTTAATAAAATGTAAATTATTTACTCACCTTTCTGTAAAGTAGTGAATAAAAATATCATTAGTGTTAATGAAGCATCTTTAAAAAGCATCACCTGTCCCTAGGAAGCTATAAGCTGCTATTTACCAGATGGCTCATCTCTTATCAGGCACTAAAATAATAGAAAGACCCTTCTATGTCTTCTAGGTACCAACTAAAGTCTGAAATATTACTACTCATTTCTTATTGCACTCTCTGAAACTCTAACAAGTGATGGAAAATACAATTCTTCAAAGTGGTGAACAAAAAAAACCCAAACAAATCCAGTAATAAAAACTATTTAAGACCACAAAACACAAAATATGGCAAGATGAAAGAAGAACAGGTTCTAAGCAAATTCAGTCTGGAAGTTAAACTAAGTCCAAGCTACAAGCAGAATGAGGTTATAGAACTATCTCCCATGAACAACAGTAGCCGAAGAAACCTAGAGTAAAAAAGTAAACTACCATTTTGCAGCTATATTTTTCACAACTCGAAATTATTTGGTTGTTTATTTTGGTTACGTGTATACTGTAAAACTGTACACCACTGAGATGATTCCATTATTATTTTTATTATAGTTAAACTCAAACTGCCAAAAAATCTTCAATATTTCTTCCAGTAAGATAAGACAGTACATTAAAGTAAATCCAATTAGAGCACCTTGAAGCAAGTGTGAATTTTTTACCAAGTTACTTAATAATTAATCATAAATGTCCCAGGAGGGGAAAAACATTTTTTATTTCCTGACATTTTTTTCCACTTTTCTGAAACTTCAGCATCGCAATTTTGTATCAAACAATAAAACCTTCTAAACCCTTAATGCAGGTCTGCAGGCATATTCTTGCACCCAACATAACTTCAGTACTCTGCATATTAATGGCAGTAACTGCATTTCTGTGTATTTCTACAAAAGCCCATAAAAGACAAGACTGCCTTTTCCACCTCACTGCAAGTTCTAGCCTGAGAAGATGAGCTAATGTAATCCTCTTTCTCCCACACAACCTCTTTTTTTTTTCACTTAGTATTTTTTCTTGTCTTTTCCTCAGTGAGGTATCTGAGAGACCAAAAGAGAATTCTTCCCCTACATAAACTAACTTCAATTTCAACTTACACTCCAATATCTAGGCTGAATTTAATCTTTGCTTCAATGTAGGCAATACTGTCTAGTGTTTCAGCTTTTCTACAAGTTTGTCACTTTAAAGTCTTGAACTATGGACATAAACAATTGAAAACACAGTGAAATTCCCAGAGACTTCAGCATGTGAGAAGACAAAATTGATACTGAAAGAAGTTCATATTTGAGCTGGTTTTGCACATATGACATTTTGTGAGGAAGGAAGAAGACACCCACAGAAATATTTTTTTTTAAATGGAGTTCTGAGAGTTTCCTCTATGTCTGACAAAATCCAATCAGTGATTGGTTTTTAGAATTTGCAACCTGTTAAACCACTAAGAAAGCTGAACATGCCTCTGTGAACGCACATTTTAAAACTGAACAAACCCCAGGAAGTTCTCTCCTTTCTTCTGCTTGAATACAGGTAACAGGCCAGCTGGGTAGGAGGCTGCCACAGGGCTGTGCAAATTCAAGGTGAGCTACTGGTCTGAACCATTTGATACTGAAACACGTTCATATTATACAGCCAAGGAGAATTACTGATCCGAGCCACTTGTGCAAGGCTCAAAGACGGCTGTGCTTCAACTGAACAACTGACTCTCTGTGCAGACCTGACCAGAACACATTAATTCCCAGAAACGAGTCCATGCCTGGTACCTAAAGCCCATCTGAGTGCAGTGCATGCAGCAAGCCCAGCTCACCCTGCAGACCCAGCACAGCACCCCACTACTCCATCATTTGTAAAATACAGCAGCTCATTCTTGTGCAACTTAGCATCAAGCCAGTCCATAAGAAAAATGCTTCTCTTCATCTGCCAAGATGCAGATGAAATGCTTTTCTTCATTTGCTTCTTTTTCTGCCAAGAAAACCACTTGTATTCCTAAAACAAAATATCCAATTACCACAAAGGCAAATAATTTATTAACAGAAACCATCCGTCTGATTTTTCTGTCCAAGCACTCAGACAGCTCTTGCACAGCTTTGGCAGTTTCACAAGTACGAAGAAAGGAAGGTGATGGATTTTTTTTTAACTTAAAGACAAGTCTAATAATAAACCTGAGGCACACAAGCCCAGCTTTATTCTTCGTATTCCAAGAGATCAGATAGCCAGTCCTAGAAACAGAGACCAGGGACTCTGGTTTCAAAATCACTGAAGCAGTCCTCTAGAAAAAATGAAGAGCACTCAAAGCTGTGCTGCCAGCCTTTGGGAAAATGTAGGAGAGATTACCGAAAAGATGATCAAGCAGACAGGACATTTGCATATTTCAACTCTGCAGTTTGCCATCAAGATTGTTTTCCAAATAGAAGAAATGTAAAGTTTTTACACATGAAGCTTTTAGTTCTTTCTCTTGATCTTGCAAATGCTGTTTTTGTCACAAGCTTTCAAAACCTACAAAAAATTGTGAGCTCATATCACCTATTTAGAAGGTAACACACATTTACTGTTCACATTTGTTACATTTTCAATGTATCTCAACAAATACAGCAAAATTTTCTTATTCCTTCTCATAGCATTGTAGCAGGAAGCTGAGTCACAGATCATAATGCGGACTAGTTCCTTCCTCAGGAGAAACTGAAACACCACCCCCCCTTTTGGTTCTGCATGCAGACAGCAGTGGTAATTGCTTATTAAATAATTCTAATTAAAACCAAGCAGGTTCATCCTAGATTCCCTCAAGTTAACTCTGATTAGTGGCTTTACACAGACTGCACATCTTTGTTGAAATGATCAAAAGAGAAAATCCCTTTAAGCAGTTGCAAAGTACATTCTCCACTCAGAGGCATAAAAGCTACTTATATTTCACTTCAATCCTACCTCTAACGTCTGAGTTCTGCTGTGTCATTTCTTCTGGCTCTTGCATGTAGTATTTCAGTTATCTGTCATTGCCAACACCTACAAGTATGAAACAAGAAAAACTAAAACAAAAATACTCTCATATTGCAATGGTTTAATATGGGAAGAAACCTGTATGATACGCATGCTACCAAAAGCTGGTACACTTCTTAGAGGCATTCAGGTCTTCCTTTAAAAAGCTGACTTTTCTCTCAAAACTGAAGAGGATTTCCCCTTACTCAAAATTTACACAGACTAACACATTCTAGATACAAGCAAACAAACAACTTTTCAACTCTAACTAGTAGGTAAATACGCACCATTTTGTCAAGCCTTCTTATACCAAGAAGGTTTCTTTTTAAGATAAACCATAGCATTTCACATCCTCTTGTAACTTTTTCTCTCAGACTAATCCCTCTCATTTATCCCTTTCAAGGATTCTGCTAGAGAAGCAGATTTCTTATTGTACCTTGTAAGACATATTGCCCTACTCAAATGCTTTCCTTCATTTGGCAAATTGCTAGAATTCCAGGGGAAAAAAGCAAATCAGTCACAAAAAAATGCAACAGCTGGTCTAAACACAATGCACTAAGGCACCCTATCACATTCTAAAAATATAAGATTTCAATATAATTATTGCACATTTTCTCCAGTGGAAATATAATTAGTGCGTCATTAGTTACAACACATGGAGTCAGACTGGAAATTCTGAACACCAGTGCAGAGACCCGCCTTTGTCAGTGAGGCAAACCAATCTCAATTCTACATTGCAAGTGATCTTTCAGCAAGGAAGTGATTTTCATATAAAAGATCATGCCTATCTCAAGCACATAGTCTGGAACAAGAGAACATTACAGAAAATAAAAAGCAACCATCTGTTACATTTGGTCTCAGTTTTGTAGACAGGCACATGACTGAACACACCGAAGTTCATGTGACACAAGCCCATGTTTATTGATGAATGCCTCCTTTTATACAGGGTTCAAAATTTACACACTTGAACACTAGATTGGTTGAGGTCTCAACACCACCCAGCTCACTGGCAAACTAGATGTCTGAATTCAGGATTGAATGGGATTGGCTGGGGTCCCCAGCCTGAATTTGAATCCAACCTATCATTGCCTCACCTGGGGACTTGTTTACTTCTACTCTTTAATTAGCTAGGCAAGCCAAATTGGGGTTCTGTAACCAAATTTATCTGTGCAGCTTCAGACCAGCTATAGCTGTCACAACCATCCATCTGACTAGACCACAAGAGTCTTTATAGTTTATCAAAGGTATTTTTCTAATTCAGTTTGCAAATCTTAGTCGTAACTGCAAAACACAAAAAATCAGTGTGCTATACTGTGAACACAGCCTGACTGAGAAGGCAGCCAGGGCAGCTTCTTCCTTGTTCTTAGGCCACCTTCTGGTCTTTGAGAAAGAACATGTTGTGCATCATGTAGATGCAATGCACACAGAAAGACTTGTCTGAGTGAAAGCAAAGAGGAAAAGCAAGAAACACATCAAAAATATAAAAACATAGAATGGTGTATAAAAGCACCCTTCATTGCTCACCTGCTCTTGCAATGCAATGCAACAGAATCTGAATCAAGCCCAAAGAGGAGCTGTTCGTATACAGGTATTCTTTTCTAAATCAGTATTTTATGCAGGATATTACTGAAAGAGAAAGCATTCAAATGAAAATCATCAGACTGATGTATTGAATCTTTGCTAATACTTCTTAAATTTACATTAAAATAGTTAAGGGAGCAGAAGCTTCTGAATTTTCTGTATTGTCCTTCAACAGTCATGGCAAAGATAGAATTAGAGAATGTGGAACAACAAAAAATTTCCTCTTGGAACAATCGTGTCAGCAGAGCTGTTACTCAGCCATACCAGCTTACATCTCTTCTTCTCCATCCCTGTCATGGAATATTTCACTTTGCAAGCAAGCACAAGGCAGAATCAGTTTCAAAACAAACAAACAAAACCAAGAAAAACCCCCACAAACATTTTTTTGCTCAAGTTTCTACTCAAATGGCTCCATAGCAGTAAATTACTTCATACAAGTCTTTAACACCTGCCATAAAATAGATGCTAAAATACATTTGGATCACAAAAAACTTTGGCACATATAACACTGGGGATTTTACAGTGAAGAGCTCCCCTTCCTAAGACTGGGATCTGCCATCACCACATAAGAGCTGGGGTTTGGTTATACAAGAAACCTCAGTCACATGGAAAAAAGAACATGAGAACATTCCTCCCAAGACTAGACACAGAGACTAAGTATGTCTGAACTGACAAGAATATACTAATTTATGCCACATACATTGATCCATTTTTCATTATTCCAAAATTCAGCTAGCAGAACACAGACACTGGATACACCTCTTACAAACAAAGCCATATTGTAGTCTAGTTTTTTTTTAAAAAAGAGTTTAAGAGAGATGTCAAGACAAAAACAAAGCATTAATCTCATTAGGTATGTTCTCCAAGCAGTTAATATATAACAAGCTCTTGTCATCATGCCAAATGTTGAAAAGACTGATCTGAATAAAATGTGAGCCTTTTAAATAGCAAAAGTTAACTGTTTCACTTATGTTTCATTTGCTGATTGAGTTGCAATAAGCAGTAGTACTACATGACTCATGTATGTACATCTGAAGCTATTTGATTTGAATACTGAAACTTAACAATGCTAAAAATCTGAAAGGTGGTGTTTAACGACTTCTTTGAAGCTCAAAGTGGCTGCTTTTCATGAATTGTCAATTCTTTACATTATCTACAATACTCTCTCTACATATTAGAAAGCAGCACTGGTTATGTAATCACAGTTTATATTGATTACAATGTCTACATTACTATTTTTATAATATATGTGACAATGTATATTTTATACTTTAGAGAGTCTATAAACACTCTATACACATCCCTTCATTGAAATGACCAAATTAGTATCCTGTTGTCATAACAGCTAGTTGGTTTTTGAAGCCCAGACCAGGGAGGTGGCTGTGACTGTGTCCAGATAGGTAAATTACCTCATCCACCCATCTGCATCTGCCATGGGACAGAAGGGAAAAGCCTGAAGAGCCTCTGTTCCACCACACCTCCTGCATCTCAGTCGGATACTTTACATGTCTACAGACTAAAAGTTCAAAAACAGTATGATCTCAGCTATGTTCCTTCACTTCCAATTCTTTGAGATCCCTATTGGTGGGAAAAAAACCCCAAACATACAAAAAGAATGGAGCTCCCCCAGTCCTGTCACATTGCAGCTGGTCTAAAAGCTGCAACCTGAAACTCAACCAGCCTTTAAGTAGGCAGGTACCTGCGTGAGTGATGATAGGATGGATTTGAACAAATACCGAGAATCCCAGACAATCCACTGAACCCCAAGTGTCACAGTGGAGCGCTGGTGGAGTGCTGCAACCTTCCAGAGAAGCGACATCCTTCCGGGCATAGCGATTTCACTCTTTTGTCAGCCCACATATGGTGTTCCATGGAGAAGTTTATCGTGTTTCTTCTGTGAACAATGCCAGGGACAAGGAACCCCCTCATAAGCCCACAAGGACTTAGCAAGCAGGGTTTATATGGGAAAGACAGGGGGTGGGGTAGAGCAACAGGCAAATCAGATAAGGGTCCAGGAGTGGAGCAAACAGGGAATGACCAATGGGGTACAAACAATTTGCCTGGAGAACAGAGGCATGTTGGGAGGAATTTCTCTTAACCAGGACAACAGAGGTTAGCCTAAGGGCATTCCCTCCAGGGGAGAGCAGTACACTCTAGTTTTAGCTGGCCCATCAGCCTCCACGTCTGAGTGCAGATATATCATTGGCCAAGGAAATGAGTGACTGGGACTGTAACTAATAACATGTGTACGCCCAGGAAATTCAGATCACCTGTTTAAGTAGAGTGCAGAACAATAAAGAGAGCTTTTTAACACATAGATCACAGAGGGTTGTGTCGTCTGTCTCCAACCATGACCCCAGTCAACATTACACAGCCCCTTATGATTCAAAGCATGTATTTTTAAGCAAGAATGCATGTATGATTTTCAAGACAATAAGCAATTAACCTGTGCAATAACACCAAAGAGTAACAGGAAGCATCCTGCTATTGATGGTTCAACTCCAAATTCATTTAATATGACTCAGACATTCTGGAAGGCTAGAGGAACAGGTAAGCTTGAATAACATTCAATAACATTTACAAATCGTATATTTGGCCAAAGCAGTAAAAATGCAAAGCTATTCAACACTTACATAGGACTGAACTATCAGGTATACATTTGACATGGACTCTGTTCTAGCAGTTCTTTCCACAGAAAGGAATCTCTTTTGTGATCCCAGCCTTGCTGTATCAAGAATACACAAACGTCAAAATAGATCGTGATTCCTGTAAATAATTTCAGCAATCATTTTTCCTGGAAATGCTTCAACTAATAATGCCTTTGCTCAAGAATCATCACTAACATCAGACTCATATGGAATAGAAATTCTGTCTTAATACTGTGAGCCAATTAACTTATTTTGATAGCTTTTATTCAGTCTCTTAAGTCACTAAGATTCAAAATTAATAAGGAATTTCACTAAGGAAATTTGATGCCCCTGCAGAGTGCAACGAGAGCTTTTAAACAAGAGAGGATGTCACAGCTCTCCTAGAAGCAGCAACACAAGTGAGAGCTGTGACACATTTGCACAAAGCCTGACTCAACACTATGCACCTGCTCTCTTTAATGTGCCTTGCATTGGAAACATCAAGTTGAAGTCTCCCAGATACAGAATGTAATTTTCAAAACCATGATCAACTTTTTCTGATGAGTTGTCACATCATCATTTTCTAATATGAAAGAGGGCCATGAACATGTCCAACTCAGCACAATGTTTCAAGCTTGTTTCACGTTTTTTTTACCCACTTGCAACTGAATAGACAAATGTTCTTTCAGTAGCCTTTTCAGATAGCTGTTCTCTCCACACCTTTCCCCTGAAAACACATTAACTGTGAGTCATAAAGCTAAATGTGTGAGAAAGCAAAACAAGTGTGTGTTGAATTAGACACAGGAACAACTCTGTCTTGGCTTTCACTTCTTGCTGCCCACACTAATAGTCATTGTCCCTCTTACCTAATGAAAAGTCTTTATTCAATCCATAAAAATGTTTTTTCTTTGCCTCCAGAACATAATCATGCCATCTCTTCCTTCAGCAATTAGAAAATGTTGTCACTAGTGAGATATTATTACTCAGTAAAATTAATTATGCAATAACCAATAACAATATTTTAAAAGAGCATGTAAGTTTTAAACATTTATATAATTTCTTCAAGTTTCCCCAGTGATCTTTTTGTAATGTGGAATAAAACCAGAGCAAGTTTATCTTAATCAAGTGGAATAAAAAAAGGTATCAAATTACTTTAAAGTTAAACAATCTTCATACACAGCACATCATGAAATACCTGACATCAAGTAAAGAAGGAGGGAAAAGGGAGAAGCATAAAAGCTCACAACAGATAATGGTTTGCTGTAAGAATGCATAATGTGCTTCTTAGAGATGCAAGAGGCAAGGCTGGCAAAAAATCCCCTTGAAGAAAAAAACTTAATGAGGACCTGCAAATAAATCAGCCAGCAGTGCCACAGGTTCACAGTCTCTAACTACTTCAATACATTCATCTTGATGGAATAAGCAGCTGGATGAATAAGAAACAAAATCCTAATTGGAAATTAGCTTCCTTTTTCTTGGCAAAGGGACAGGAAAGAAAAAGGGAACCAATGTTTCCTAGAGAGAAGACTACACAGATGCAAAATGACCAACATTCAAGCCTTGACACCAGGTAAGTTCTCAATGCAGAACACACTTTAAAAAAAATATTTTCTTTCATATTGTTTTCAGTTTGCTTTGTTTCTGTGAATAAGCTCACCTGCTTTCCATGTATATGACAGATTCTTATAATACTTAGTAACTATTTGTATTAAGAAACAACATCTATGCTTATACTATACAAGAGTTAACAACTTCCAATAAACCCACTATGAGATCTTCATTGAACTAATCCAACCCAAAAAATCTCCTAACCAAAACATCTTAAACATTGTTTTGTATTAAATAACAGTTGCCCATGTCCTCCATCTCCTAAGACTGTACATAGCAATTAAATTTTTCCTCCACTTGCAAAAAGGATTGGCACATTTTATTAGCTAAAACTTCACTGCAATACTCAGATCCGATCTTCACATAAAGTCTAGTTCATAGAAACCAGAAATACTAAAGAAAAAAAAAAAATCTATGTAAAATTCTGTCTCTACTCCCCTTGTTCTCCTTTCAGTGTTTGGGTTCTCCCACCTCCCTGGGGCCCATACACACAGCAAGAAACATATATCCCAAACAGTCTATATCCTCAATTTCAGAAAGAGAGGTGTTGGAGAGTGATTTAATTACTGTGAAGATGCTTGGTCCCACCAGGGTTACCCAGAGTACAAGGAATTTGCAACACAGATAAGAAATTTCATCAGCTCTCAATCAGTTAAGATTCCACCTTTGACTTAAATTTCCTTCTACTCTATTATCACAACCAAGCATTTTATTCTACAGGGGGTCTAAACCATTCATGCAAATTTAATTTATGGCAATTTAAACTGTGTCAGAAAGTTAATAATGTAGGAATAATGCATCTGTCTCTCACTGAGTTTAATCAGTGCCCATTAATGTTCCTGTTATTTTGCCTTTTTGTTATTCATGCATTCTAACCTGAAACCATATTTACACGGAGTGGAAACAAACTTACCCAGCTCATCAGAGCTCAAAGTAAAAACCAATCTTGCTCAAAAGACTGATTTTATTGAGGTGATTGTATTTTTCTTAATATAAGTAAATTACAAAATTTCCCACATAGATGTAAGAATTACAAATATTTGCAAGTGTACTTTGATTCCATCTGCCAAAAAAATAAACATCACTCAATTTTTTATTTCAGCAAACTTAGGTTTTGAAATATAGTGCATTGCAAAAATAAAAGTATTAGCATTAACAATTGCTAACACAGGAGAAGAAAAATCTCACTAAATGTATTTTAACAGTGAAAGGGAAACAGAGCATTTCAGTGTACAACTGAAATGTACAACAGTTGTATTTTCAAAGAGTTTCCTCTAAACCACGATGCCAGAAGCAGTGGATTAACCTACTTTCTGTGGGAACAAGTCTAGAGTCTATTGCTGAGTGCAGCTGTCAGAACCACCTGCATATCTTTGGCTTCAGTCAAGTCTCAGAAGTAAGCCAAAGGGTGATTTCAGGATGCTGCAGTGTCCATTTTAATTTGCTTGCAAAAAACAAAGTGAAAATATGACCAGTATAAACTGGGAAGGTTGGAAGCTGCTAACCATGTCTGCCTAGAGGCTTTAATTAGACCAAGCTGGTAAAATTTATGCTTGTCATATTTTTCCAGCATATGCAATGATGTCGGTTTGACCTTTGTTTTCACATTTGCCTAAAATGGCCTTTCCCACCTGAATTTGAGCACATTTGGGTTAGCCATGGAGCAAGCTGCTACTGCCAAGAATCAATGGCAAGCAAAGCCAATTGTGTGGGGAAAATCAAAGTCTCATAGGTAAAGGGAAAAAATAAGCTAGGGACTTGCAGCTACCAGCAAGCTACCTTCAAACAGTTCAAATGAGTACTGCAAAGTTCAGGTGCTTATCCAGACTCTTCCAGATATCCCTCAAATTTAAACCTAGAACAGTAATTAGGCTGACTTTTCCTGAAGGCAATCTATTCAAACTTACCATTTTCTGCTTCAATATTCCCTAAATATGAGAGAAACACCACTGGGTTTAGCTATGGACTATACAGACACTATCCAGAATACGCAAGAAACACAAGTTTCCTTTACGGCACTTGTGCATTCATTCAAAAGACCCCCAAAGCCTATTCTGTTTCCACTATTTTGCCCACCCACAACTCAATATACTAGCCACCAGGCTAAATGGACATGTTCCAAAAAACTTTCCTCAGCAGACAGGACAACAGGACCTGTTCCTGGGAAAATGCCTTTGTGCATTCTGGGCACACAATGAGAAACACTCATTTTTTCTTTTCTGTATCAAGAATTCATGAAACCTGAGCAAAACAAAGTTTCACAGGCTTACACAGTCTGAGTAATAACAGAACATTCTGATAAGAAGAGCTCCAATATTCAAAGCTCAAAAGTTAGAAGAACAAATAAGTTACTTAAAGTTTCCCAGATAAAGTGAAAATGCTGGGGAAAATATCCAGGATGACAGCTAAGTTTATAACTACACAGAAGTATTAGCAACACTTCAGCAATACTTCCATTAGTTGTTTTTAAAATCCCACATTACTGTAAAAATGAAGGTAGTTTTAATGGCTAAGTCTCAGCTATTTAAAAATCATGCTGAACCATCACCTTGTTTTCTTGCCTTGTGAAATGGTATGTATGACAGGAAACAACTCAAGGTGCTTACACACCTGTAGCTGTAAATGATTCTGCATCTATGCTACACCAGTTCTGGCATGACAGCCCCCCACTCAGATTAGATGAGCTGCTGAGAAGCTGCTTTTCCTCTGTGCAGCCCTGTTATGTGTGACAGAGCCCTGAACACAGGTTTGTGATTAGCCTTGTGCTGCAGCACTGTGCCAGCTTAAGGTACCAGCTGAGAGCTAAGAACCAGCAGAACAGCTGCTCCTAGTACATATCAAAGTGAGTCATCCCTTTAAAAAACTGTTTAGGAATTCCCCACTAAGAAAATGAAGGCTTATGTGCTCAGACAAGACGAAGAGTGTTCACACAATTCAGTCTGCCAGCTCCAGTTTGTGAGCAAGCTTTCAACAGGCAACAGCACTGAAAATCCAGGTCTGTTTCTGTAAGGACAATCTGATTTTAATATTACACACCGTTACAGCTCAGCAACCACATGTCATTATCTGTATCTTCATGGGAGAACCACAAAGGGACCATGGAGAGAACTAATCCCAGCTCTGGACCCAGACACACTGGATGTAGAGCCCTGCAGTCCCACAGAACCTGGCCAGGCACTCAGGTGGCAGCCAAAACTCCACGCTGAGCCAAGGTCAAAGTGACTGCTCTGCCCAACCAAGCATCCTCCTCCTAACAACCTGAGAACTTCAGAGTCTCAGATTCTAAGTATTGCCTCTGTTACCCTGGCTCTGGAGTAGCAGATTCAGCACTAAAGAAGTCCCTAACTGGACACCAAACCCAAATTCACATCAAGAAATTTGGATATGGCTCTACCCCAATCCATGAAGACACCATGCTGCAGTATTCTACTGCTGCCATGAAGAAAGCTCAACGTTTAAGCCAGATCAGAAACAAACTATTTAGTTTTTGCTTATTCTTGTTGATCATCCCTAACATTTTAAAACAACAGGTTTATGGGCAATAAAGTTTAAGACATAACTTCTACTCAGGATTCACACTTTGTGTCCCACAGGGCAATACTTCAGTATTTTTAAAGCCAATTCACCTTGCTTCTGAGGCATTTGTCTTCATTTACTCTAACTGGATGCAGAAGCTCTTTATCTGATACATCTGATTT
Source organism: Toxostoma redivivum (assembly GCA_013397375.1). Taxonomy (NCBI): domain Eukaryota; kingdom Metazoa; phylum Chordata; class Aves; order Passeriformes; family Mimidae; genus Toxostoma; species Toxostoma redivivum. The sequence continues at coordinate 171,013 of VXBI01005475.1, forward strand.
TTACAGATAAATTTGAAGTGTAAACACAATTTATAATCTGAAAGATGTTAGGAGCTTTCTTATTTGTAACATGAGCACAAAATCCTACATGAGATTTGTGTTAGTATGCACACGTGAAATTGGTTGGTTTGTGGTTTTTAAAATTTATTTTACAAGTTTGAAAAAACTCAACTGAAAATAATAATTAAAAAATAATTAATTTTGTATTTTGCTTACTTGTAAAATGATTGCTAATTTAGGCACAGAAAAATACTGTGTTACTAAAATTACTGAGTGCTGTCTTGGGTGAAATAACTCATCTATTAGCCTGGGATCAATGCAAATTAATCCACTCAGCACCATGAACAAGGCTGCTTCTGCTCCTTATATTGCATCAGAGTAGGAAAAGATTTGATAAAGAATGAATGAATAGGCAGAACAAATAATTTTTCATACAATTTGCTTTTACTAGCAGAGAGTAATTAATTTAGATAAATTATGTCAAGTGTCCGGCATTTTATATGAGAGTTTCATTAAAGTAATGATGCTTTGATTAAGTCCCCCTCTAACATGGACTATCATGGACAGGAGGAAATTAGCACTTTCATTACCTTTTCTCTTCAACCTATAACAATCTCTGGCTATCATCAGCTCAGAGGCATTTTTCTCCCAGTAAAGTGAGAAAAGCCACATTTTAAATAAATAAGTAAGTAAGTAAATAAATAAATAAATAAAAGCAACAGTGCCATTAAGGAAGCTTTTAATCCCTTAGAAGGATAAAGGGCTATTCTTGCTCCCTACATTTTAAAGGAAAAATGTATTTATTTGGCCATGAACTGATCTATCAACCTCAATCGTTCCAGTTACAGCTCACATTAGAGGAAATAAGCATAACATCCAAAATTGGCTGTTCCACCCAGTTCTGCATGAGCTAAAAGACCTAAAGGGCACTTGGTCTTGAAGAAAATCCTGCCTTCAAAAAATAGAAAAGTGAAACAAAAACATCAAACTGAACAATAATCTAGATCAACCAGATGAGTTAAGAAAAAACTTAGGCCAGAAACAAAACCAAAACAGAACAAAAATAGCTTTAACATACTTAGTTGCTTAAACAGTAACAAGAAATAGGATGCAAAATGGACAGGTTTTTCTTGCTGTAAAGGAGGAGGCCCTCATTCATTAAGATGCACCACTGTTACCATGTAGAGAAAAGACTTCTTTTCCCAGTTTAATTTGAGGGAAAAGGGAGAGAAAGTACTTTGTTCCTACAAATAACATTTCATGAACTTTACCAAATCCCACATCTTTCATGCCTATTAGAACTTTCAGCACCATTCATCACTTCAGTATGGCGAGATTTTCAAACAAGATCAGGTGTATCAGTAGGAAGCAAGAAGCTGCATCTCTAAATTTCTACCTACTTTTAATTGAACTGATTGTCGCGTTTACTTTTAATGCAAGTCACTCAAACTACTAATTTAGAATTTGATCACAACACTATATGAGAGTTGCAACATTTTCTCTTATCAGCTTTTTACAAATACTCTATGTTTTAAAGAAATAATTCCCACATCACTTAAAATAACTCAGTTCAAGATGACAGTAATTCTTCTAGACCATTACAAACCAGATGATCATGACCATACTTTTCCCTCTCTCCCTGATACCAAATACAGCTCATATAACTGTTGGATTTTTTTCTTTTACAGCTCCTTCAAAGACTCCAACTTCAAAAGCATTTATGGGAATAAAATTCTGCAGTATGTCCTGAAGTTCCTCAGACAGACTACTATATGACTATACACACACACAACAGAAGGGTATCACATTAAAGAAAAAAAAAAAAAAAACAACAAAAAAAACACAACAGAAAGATAGAAACTCCAATACATGCATCATATAAATTGACATTCTTAGCAATCTAGTAGTTATGACCAGAAATCCTGTGCTGGTTTTGAACTTTATTTTAAATCTATATGCATATGCCTCAATGCATGAGGTGAAGGATTCTTGTCCCCAAGAACAATGAACAAGCATAAGGCCAAGTATAAGCCATTTGTGAATCCCATTCCCAGTTTCAAACAACGCTAGTTAGGAATTTTCTGGAAGAAAATTAGATGAAACCTAAATACCTTGTAATTTGGGGATTCAAATACCTTTGATTGGAGAGGGAATTAAAAAAACCACAGCATCTTTCGTTCCTCATATTTTCAATGAGCTTCTTTTATTTGATACTCAGAATTGCAGGAGAGATTTTATCTTGAAAAGATGCAAATTCTATTTAAATTATGGAAGAAAGTAGAAAGAATAAATTCCCCATCCCAAAATCACGAGGCTCCCAAATGCTGAACCAATTAAACCAAAAACTCACAGATCGATATTTCTCAAAATATTTTTAGTTTTTCCTCTAGTCTTAGTTCCATTACTACTTTTTCATTTCTTCAAAACTGGCTACCCTCTCTGCCAATTTCTATTCCCGGCCTACCTCTTGTTAGAGACAATGAGATTAAATTTCTATTAACATTAAACAAAGCTGCTTTCTGTGCTGTAATAATAATTTTTAAATCACAACAAAACCCTACGTGGATTTGTGTGGTGGAAAAGCACTAATACTTGGAGTAGTACTTCTGAAAAAGACCATTATGGCATGCTCAGGCAATAAGAAGTGGAAAAGTATCACCTTCCCCTTAGATCAGTCTCAAAACAGACCAACATACTCTAAACATATGAATTATTCAGGGTTCATAATTAGCCTGGTAGCCCTGAAACTGACAATTTGATTTATCAATTGCCACAACATCCTTCTTACTAAGAGAATGAAGGGACATGTCTTCAAATGTCCATTTTCCCTATTTATAGAGGGAATACAGTTCATCTTTGCAGGTTACCCTGGAATGCATCTAGAGGTCGACTCTCAGAGGTATAAACTTCCTCAGCGTACCAAACTGACAACAAAAAACTATATACCAGTTTCTTAGACAGCTCATTTATAGTACAACTTGTCCCTGATGCCTTATCAACAATGTTGCCAGAGATAAATTTTTTAAAAAAAATTTTTAACAATTTATGCTATTGCTTTATCTGTCATGCCATTCTAAGAGAGGAATTGCAAGAAGCTGTTACTAAAGACTGAGTGAAGTATCAGTTAATACATTTGCTGCCTTCTCCAGAGACTGCCAGTGATTGACCAGACTGATCCTATGCTGATCCAACAGAAGAGTTGACACTCTTCCTCCTTTATCCATAAGCAATTAATTACTGGAGCCTGAAATCACTATACTTAGCCTCTCTTAATTTAGTTCAAAAATAAAACCTTAACTTGGGCATGTCAAATTCCTTCAGTTATCTGTATCTTTCTTCAGGGTAAAAAAATGTTGTCCAACACTTTCAAGGTAAGAGTAACTTCACTCATGATTAGTGTTCAGTTTGCACAGTCAATCAGACAATGTTTTATAGTAACACCTTCCCCCGGGAAGCAGCACATGCACCAGGTATGTCCTGGTGTGAGACTGTGTTCATAAACAGCTTGAGCATCATGGACTATGGTGTGGAGACAGAGGGATGTAATTAGAGGAGATGTGGCACGAGCACATCCTGCTCCAGCAATTCCCCCCATTCCCCCCTAACCTGGCAGAGCATTACCAGCTGCATTTGGAAACCTACAAAGACAAAGTGAAACCACTAATAGAAGTTCCCTGAGCACTGGCTGGGCATGCCAGACCCCTTGGATTTCACTACAGAGACCAATTCCATGTAGCTTGTGTTTCGATAATGCCTGTCAGTGTAAGCTCTTGAAGTGCTCTAATCCAGGGAGCTTTTGTCAACCCATGTGTGACACTTCTGCAACAGTAGGAACAAAGGCTTAGATCTTAGATATTGATCTGCAAATGTTGAAACACAAAAACATTTTTACCTTGCTCTCACTGTACCCCTATCCCATTCCCCAAGATATGGTAATAAAATGTAAATCACTGTGCCATAAGTCTGTTCTAGGAACAAACACTGGAGTTAACATTAACACAAGTTGGACTATTGGAAACCCTATTTTAATTTTATGTGCCTCTTAATTTGAACTTATATAGAAACAGGAGACTGAGAGGATGAAAAATTCAACTACCATTCCCCTATCACCTGCAAACATATAAATAGAATTCATTTGTTGGTCTTCAATAATCTTCCGAACATCAACATATTCTCAATCATAAGGTACATTATAGGTCAATCACCCTTTCATTCTCTCTCCAGAGAGAATAGATCCTTGATCAAATACCATGCTGTAACCTTTCAAAAGGTGAGACTGAATTCATAAAGCAGGCAATTTAAAAAAAAACTGAGGTTTTTGAAGAAGCTAGGCTCCAGCATAACTCCATTTAGTCACTTCACACACAAATAACTTCCTCTCTGAGCTGCCACAGAAGTACAATCCAACTCAAAGCTAATATCCTCTAAGTTGCTGACTACTGACAAACGTTAACTTGCCTGCTTTTAAACAAATGAAAAATCACACATATTCAAGTCTTCTGTTATTCAAGCCTAAACCAGATGCTGCCCTTGTGATTTAAAAGAGATTCTCCATTCTGAAAGCACAGAACCAAGCATAGGCTTGGGTTTGGGACTGCTTTACAATAAATTCCCTGAGTTGCTGTGTCTGAACACGTGCACCAAAACATTCAACCAGAACCTGCAGCATTTCTACTTTCTTCTACCAAGGACGTCTAGGGAAGAGTACGGCTCTTTGCTCAATCATGCCAAATAATTTTGACATTTATTAAGAATTGATATCTTTTAAAGAAAAACTATTAAGGAAAATACCAAACAATATTTCTTAATCTTTATCAAGAGCCTTAGTTAGAAAGGAAAAAAAAAAAAAAAAAGAAGAAGAAAAATCTTAAGCTTTCATCAAACTTATTAGAAAATTAATAGACCTGAAGTTGAGTCTAATCATCTTCACCTACACTGTTTGGACATGAAAAAGGTGTTGATAATTTTCAGCAACTAGCGATGCTTTTCACTCTCCACATCTTTTACCAGTGCTTCCCAAAAGACACCAGATTTCATGTCTTATTTCCACCAAACCATTCCACTTCAGGTGACACGTTTCATTACTTCTTTTTGCTGGCTGCTGCAATAAGACACACCATGCAAGAGAGATAACCCTCCAGTACTTTGCAAATAAGATACATGGTTTTTCTCTCACCTGACAAACAGCAACAAATTAAACCTTCTACCAGTCTGCTAATAAAAGTTATTTTTGACAAATTCCAAACTAAAATAGGAATAAGATTTAATCTACAAGGAGTCTGCATACTGGAGAATCATTAAAGGTTAAAAATACCTCCAAGATCAAGTCAAATCTTTGCCTAAAATGATGAAAAAGCATCAGCCGGCCTTCAGCACCTCACAATAAACAGAGACAACTGAGACTCAGAAAGGTAAGACTGTAATACTCCACAGCAGAGAACCAGAGGGCATTGCCAGGGTCAAGGAACTTCAGATGGCAAAACTTCTTTAAGCAAGTTCTCCAAATGGTCCCAATGGGCCAATTTATAACTGCCACAAAGAAAAAAAAGCATGCATAATTACATAAAAAATGAAAAATAAATGCATTTTGTTAATCTCAGCACGTACTTTGAAGTGAACTTAGAACTTAAGCCCAGGAAGTTGCCCAGAATGACAAAGAAAACGTGAGGTAAAAGTTCTTTAAGCCCTAAAAAATATCCTTGCTGCAAGCCTTACCTCCTTTCATTCAGTCTCCTTTTTTTCCATTCCCTAAGTCATTGAGATGTGAGCTGAACTTCAATTCAAAGTTAAAAATACTTAAAGCAAGAAAATTATAGAGCTTGCAAGTTAAGGCTGCATTCAGATGGTTATACTTGACTTAAAGTCTTATTTGTCAAACTGGCCCAACTTAGGGAGGGGAAGCAGAATAGGAAGGTACAATCATCATATACAGTTTCCTATAGCCATTAAAAAAAAAAAAAAGGTACTATATAGGATCTAAACACAGAATGAAACATATCACATCTGAGGTTTTCTTTGCTGTGCAAAATTAGAATCGACATGTACAACAAAGATTCCCACAAAGTTTCTTAGTTGCTTTTAACATGTGAACAGCTATGCAACCTGAACCCACAGCAATACAAGAAAACTGCAACAGAGTAACATGGTTTACAGAATTCTGCAGGAGCTGCTTGTAAAGAACAATACAGAAGAATTTTGCATTGCAAAGGCTGTTGAAAAGCTAATAAATGGGTCAGAAAATAATCAGCAATTTCACAAAACAGAAGTGATAACACAATGAAGGTAAGTGAAAGGGTTCACAAGACAAAACCAAATCATCTCTCAAGATGGTTTTGTTAGCATGTAATCACTTCCATCAAACAGACCAAGCCCAAGAGCAACCACACATCCCAGAAAATGCAGACTGCTAGAATTCAGGGAAAATAGAAGATACAACTTGACAGTCTAAGTAGGAATAGTTGAAGCATTTAGAAACTATCAAAAAAGCAAAGGCAAATTGTTCTAAGAGTTCAGCTGTAGGAATATCATCTGTATAGATAACTCATCAAGTAAATCATCTTAGTAAATGGTTTCTTTTCTACCAGCTGCAGCAAAAACAATTTTCTACATCTGAGACAGAGCAGTCTCTGAAGATGAAAATCAGAATAGGTTAAAGAAATTTAAATACATCTACTTTAAAAGACCCATTACAAGTCATTTTCTTTACAGCATCTCTCAAAAATCAGACAGAAGTTTTTATTAAAATTGCCATTTTCCCAATAAATATTTTTTAAAAACTGTACTCTCATTTTATATTTGTGACCTAAAGTGCCCAGACCCTTAGGAAATATTTCATAAAAACTAACAGATTGCATATAAACGAGCCACAATGGTTCTCATTGACTGGTCATTACAGTCACATTCCAACACTTACCAGATTACATAATGTTTTTCTTTCTTCCTAATAAAAGACAGATACACTGTCCTGAGAACTGCCATGCTCAAGTGTTATCACAAAGAAACAGAAAACACTTTTTTAAACCTACACAAAGAAAATACTGATATATAATTGCATTAAGTTATGGTTTAAGCACACAAATTTACCAAATAGCATTAAGTAGTAAAGAAAAAAAGATGCCTCCATCATATTTTTTCACAGCAGCTTAAATTTTAAAGGTACTTCAATCAGAAGCAAGGAGAGTTTTGCATACACTGTCTTCCCGCTCCCTCAATGGGCACACTGATCACCCCAGCAGTTGCCAGTTCTGCTCTCTGACCTTCCACAGACCAGCCCAAAGCCCAGCTACCCTTTCAATCCTAATCCACTTCTGTGGTCACAGAAAGACTCATGTTTCCAATGGTGAGAGGAGTTATAATCAAGTCTTCTCTATGAGAGGATGAGTAGAGCAAAAAGGGTACTGGCTACTGTCACTCACAGCTCTGGATTTATTTAAAAGCTGAAGGGCTGATTGCAGATCCCAATCTCCCCAGGCCAGTAAGGTTTGTATTGTTTCTATTTGGACCTTAACTCCTTCCTTTCCTGCAGTGTTGGCAATTTCATTTCCAGGTGGCTGGCAATAAGCAAAATTCAAAGCCTGCATCTGAAAGCAGTAATCTGTACTACAGCAAAACCATGTCTGCCTTCAGCAGTGCTGCACCAGCATTCAGACACAGAAAAACACCCTTCAGTCCACAAACACAGAACCCTCTCTTTTGTCAGAAAAGAAAGTGCCATAGCATCTCTCCAACAAGGCAAAGCACTGTGAATTACTGAGGTTAACTAGTTTCATATAGTTCTCAGACCTGAAATTTTAATTTTCAGTTCACAGACAATTTCCTTAGTTCATTGCCCTTGGTTAGATCCAGACTATAATTTTCCTTTAGCTCAGATTTAGTCTAATTCTTTGCATGACTGTGGGAGAAGTATAAAATGCCATTTCAATGCTGGGCATGGATGTACTTGGACTACAAACACAGAAGGGCAGTGCAGTTTCCCAGTTTAAAATGTGTAACAGCATTTCCTTCTCAGAGATCTGTGTGAAGACTGTTTCATTTGTGTTTTGCAAGGCATTCCAGCCAGCCCCGGAATGATAGAGGTAGTACTAATCCACACACTAAAAAGTACATTTTTCTCTGTGTTTATTCAGTAACAAGGTAGAATTCTGTTTTCATCACTCAAAGATATGAACTGACAGAATCAAGTGAAGAAGTCATCCATATGTTTTGGTGGAAGCATTCCTACAGGGACTATCTTTTTTAAAGAGACAGAGACATTTCATAAGAAAGAAAAAAAAAAAAAAGAAAAATTATTTAGTAAAGAACAGCTATTTAGAAGAATTGTTTCAGCTTTAAGTTGCTCAGCATAGAACAAACTGCCTGCTGTAGCACACAAAGTAAAGCCTGACCACTTCTCAATCATTTCTTTTGCTCATTTCCTATGAAGGGAAAACCAAAGTCACACAGAGGTTTGACTGAAGAGGTCTTCTAGAAAAACAAGTTTCTTGAACAGTTTTGTTTGGACTTGCCTGTTGAACCCTCCCCTAGAACACAATTTATGCTAGAAGCAGATTTCTGTTGTGGAAGAAGAACAAGATTAAGAATGTCAAGCTCCACTAACACCTTAATGAAGAATTACCTACTCAGGCTTGTTAGATCTTTTTCCCTTCAATTGAGCTGTGCATTGGGATAATTCATTGCATAGCTTCCAAAAAAGCTTTTAGTCAGCAGCACTTCTGTCTGCCTTAGGGTAAGAAAAGCCTTCTGCCTCCATCTCCCATGGAGCTTTAAAAGCAGGTCTGATTTCTCTTCATGTGGAGAGCTGCCATTTAACTTTCACTAAAGGCCAGACTAGGGTTAGATCTGAATCTGTGGCTAGTCAAGGAAAAAAAAAAAGAAAAAAACAACACATGAATAATGTCAGCCTGAGGGAAATGCTAAGCAATAAAAATACTGCATCATACAGATTTCTTTCCTTCTTTCCAGTGCACCAGCCTCTCTGGAGTTCACTACACTGCAGATCTTCGTTATTGCATCACTTCTTTCCATAATCTTATTCAAGGAGTTATCTGTAGGTTTAGAAGAAAGTGACCACAGGTTATCAGTTGTGTTGCTCTGACACATGAGAACAAAGCCTAATGTATATTGTCATAACGGCCCATTCAACAAAACCACTCTGCTGTCCCTTCTCAAGAGTGGTGACATTTGTGTAACTTGGAAGCAAACAGCTCTAGGAGCCGATCACTAAAAACTAATCACTAGTGAGAAAAACCAAAGTTGGCCTAGACCAGTTAAGCCAGCTCACTTTAGAGCCAGATGCACTGCAAGGCACCTGTAGCCACACAAAATTACAACTGGCTTAAATCACTGCTGATTCATACTGTCAGATTCCCTTTGCACGCCTAGATCAACTATAGATTAAGGGTGCAAGTAGCCAGATTATTTCATTCAGCTCATTTCATTCCAAAATTGCATCCCTGTATTACCTCAAAATTAAGTCAGGCCCATGCTCACATCCTTCAGGTTTTGAAATTCTTTAAATGATATGCTGATATGAGAGCAAGGATGATGATATTTTGCTGCACGATTTACATCCAGACAGGACTGCTATCCCTTATTCTGAGCTCTGAATTCACTTACATTCATACAGCCATAAACTGATTCCCTGTACTGAACTGAATAGAGTTACTGCTCTGCAGTTCCCAGTCACAGGTTTTCTCTCCCAGATTTCCCTAGTGTATTGAGTGTTCTGCTGAAATATTCAACATCAACTAAATATTTTGCAAAGCTGTATCTAAGAGAGATTTCAGGGGTCTGTCCAGCCTCCTCATCCCCCAAAAGAGATTGAGAAAAAAAAAGACTATCCATGGATATGAAGTTTTATAGTCAGGGAAGACTAAGATCAAATCATAGCTGCTAAGATTTTAATCCTTGTGTTACTCTGATATTCACAGATATAGAGAATAGATGGATAGATAGATATATATCTATAGATATATATGTACATAGGGAGAAAGAGAGAAAGAATCACCTATATAATTTCAGTAGTACATAAAACACAGCAAAGTCTATTTTATGGTAAAAGAACATAGGCAGGAAACTACTTGCAAATACAGTGTTAAAATGTCAGGTTAGTCCTGTTTCTCTTAAAACTGGTCACTGAAGGTTTTTTATCTTTTCTCATCTTCATGAGAAAATTATAACATTTTCCAAAGTGTATTCTAAATTTCAGACCTTCACTCTTCTAGGTCCTGCTGATAAAGACTGAAAGATGAATAATCACCAAACCCTAGAACTGGAATGGGTCACATCCTTCTCAGCCACCCTTCCACGGAACAATTTCTGTTTGACAGAAATTAAGGAAGTTGTGAACTTAGTGAACATCGGGGTCATGCTGCACAAGGGAATACAAAGTTAAGACTCCTTTAGTGATCCCGCTCGAGCCCTGAAAAGCTACAGGAGGGAGGGTTTGGGTGCCGAGGCGGAAGCATGGAGAGCTCCCCTGCTGCAGCTTTGCCTCCCCATGCTCTGCCAGCAGCGCTGCTCCGGCTGCCGCACTGCTGCTGCCTCCCCTCCTCGCTAGCTAATTGCTGCACTAAGTCCTGGGGATTAAGGAGTTGTGAAGAAATATTGAGGGATGCAAGACTTAAAAGCTGAAGAAAAGAAGTGAAAAAAATAAATTCTCTTTTCATCTGCTGCCATCCCCTCTCTCTCGCCCTTAACTCACAGGCTCCCAGCTGCAGTTGGGAACGCAGGGAATCGCCTCTCCCATACAGCACAAGATTGCCACCTGCAGGGCTCGGGAGCCAGGACATGGCACTTGGGCAGCTCGGAGCTAAAGAAAAGTAAGCACAAAACAGGTTGTATTTTCCATGAAAATTCACTCCATTTTCTCTTCTTTTCCTCTCAATACTCCGACTCAGAACATTAATCTACTGTTCTCAAGTGGAGAAAAAGCTAACGGCTCTGTGCTGTGGCACGGAGAGATTAAGAAGACAAGATAAAATTCTTCCACATATTCATGCCCCAGTTCTTATAATTTTCTTATAGCTCCTGGAGATTGTGATATGCTCTTACCTTTTAATTTTTTTAAATAATTTTACTTTCCCTGTTCATATTTTGGTAATAAAGTAGAAGCTGAGAACATATCCACCAGGACTCTCATACATGGCAGACAAGATAATAATAAAATTGGTCCACACTGACTTTCAGAAGGAAAAGAGGCTTTTATTACTAGTGTTATCTTGGACTGACACTGAAATGATTTTTACAAAAACTATCAGCATGCCTGCTTCTGCAGACAAAAGCCTATATATCAGATCACCCACAGGGAATACTAATTCTACCTAAGCAGGAAGGGGGAAAAGACACTAGAGATTTACTTCATATATGCTCTGTTTATTTTGAGTGGACATAAGTTTGGAAAAATTCTTTTATTATTCTTTTCTCTGTAAGACACCATAGAAATAATTAGCAAAGTGATGACCAATATGTGACTTGGTAGGAGGCATGTAGGAGTCAAAATGGTCAATTCTACACACCTCATACACAAAGAATAATTAAATGCTGAACACTTTTCTGCTTCAGGGACCAAGCAAGCTGAAGGAAAAGCCCTTCACAGCAGCAAATCTAATCCTTAAGACAAGAGCTACATTAAGTCATGGCTCAGAGCATATACTGAAGCTCAAGAAAAACAAATGCCACAAGGATACCAATACCGTCTACAAACGAAGCACCACAAATGTTAAGATTTTCAAAACTGAACAAACTACATTTAACAGGATCCAACCCTGTAAGGATAAGCAAATACACTTAATGTATCAATGCATCAAGCAAATGCTAATGCATCAAGCATTTTCAAACTCAGCCTGAAGCAAAACCAAACCAAAGCTGGTGCTTCTGAATTTACAACAGTACAGTGACTTTCTGGAGAACTGTATTTTCTGTATTTCTATGCTTTATGAAGAGAAGTCAATCAACCCACAAAACTTACTCCTAGATACCTCATTAACAATCCAAAAGCTTGGCAAGTAAATGAAAGCATCTTCATAAGGAACTACACACTGTCCACAGAAGTCACATCTTCTGAAATCAAGAAATATGGGACAAAACACTTAATTGAGTATATTTTCTATTTCCTTTCTCACTGCTTTTTCAACTTCTAACCAACCATTAGAGATTTCAGTAGTTTACCTGGAACAATGAAATCATCCTGCTGCTTTGGTCAACAATAAATCAAGTATCAGAAACCGGTGATACATAAGTAACATGGGCAATAGGATTATATGATTTTAAGAAAACAAAGCAAATCAAGTGTACTTCAGCGTAATGCTTTAACTAGTTTAGATTAAGCCACATCAAGGAGGGATAGAGAGATGCAATTCTAGGTTTGGAGAGGGGGCAAAATGGCCCTGGTTTCATTTGGTGAACTTAGAACTAGGACATTTTTTTCTGGATACACTTACCTGCTGGTTAGTGGCTTGTGAGAAAGTGATGAAAAGCTCAGTGAAGACTCCATGACTCCCATCCTACATTAACTTATTCTGATAGCTTGCTCATTTTCAGAGAAATAAACAGTACCATGGACATGAACAAGACAGGCCTTCCTGAACAATCAAAGCTTCAACTGAAACAAGCGGTAATGTTGAGCCCTTTTCAGTCTTTATTGTTTAATCTAGAAATAAAAGCAGGGAAGATTTCTCTTGGAAAGCAGTGGGGAAAGTACGCTCACCTGCAGAGCAGCAGCCCTTCTTAAAGCAAAAAACCATGAACTGAGTAGTGTCAGTGTCAAGACCAATCACCAATGTGAAACCAGGTTTGCAAGAAGTCACCTGAAGTGAGCTCTGTGTTAGTACAAACCATTGCTGTTTGTTCTGACTGAATGAAGACTTATTCCTGTCCTTCTCCAGCCACCAACTATAGTCTGAAGCATAAAACACAAACACTAATCAAATGCACCAAGCAGAAATAAGGTGAAAAGAGAAGCATGGAGTGATTGCTACTAGGAATAGCAAACAGATTCAGAACAAATTAATAGGAGACAAGCCTGATCAGAGTCAGGCACACAAATAACACAATGAAGTCACAAATGGGCAGAAAACTCATCCCACAGACACAACAGCAGATGGACAAAACAAGTGACAGCACAGAACCCTGAAACTAGAAAAGTCATACTTTTGAGTTCTCAAAATAAAAAATACTTTTCTTTTTTTTTTTTCAAAAGCAAGTTAATATTATGCTCAGAGGGATTGAGAAAATTATAAGAGGGAGGAAACATGGGGATTTTTGACTGAAAAGGAAAAAAATGGGAGACCTGAACTGCAATTCCTGTGCCATTGGCAAATTCCTCTTTCTTCTAAATGCTGGGAACTCTCAACAGCAAGCAAGCTCTTACGAGAGGAGAAGCAAACGTAAGTATGTTTTTCTCTAGTAAAGAGGGCAAAGTAGGCAAGAGTTCTTAAACAGATTGGATTGAAATACCTCTGCTTATTCCCAAATATTACCTGGGACCAGGTTTCCCTGGGGTCATCATGAGTAAGATGATTCTAAGCTCAAACAGAGCACATGGCCCAGATTGTTTGTGAGTATCTGAGAGACAAACCCAGAACCTGGGGCGTGCACCAGCTGTAGGCTTCCAGCACAGCCTCCCCTAGCAGTTACCATGCAGTCCTCCTTCACCCATAAAGAAGAGCTAACAGCTCCAGTCAACCAGCATAATATATGATCCGTGTTTAACCATCACAGCAACTTCAACAATTTAATTTCTCGGTGTTTATCAGAAAAACATGTCAAAATATCCAGGAATAACAGAAGCACATGCTGAGACAGACTGGGTAATAGTTAATACTTTGACAAAAGCATGACCCTCCTTTCACCCTACATAATTCCCAAGTATTTTTGGCAAAACTGTCTTACATAATAATGCACAAGGAATAAATTTATTTCTTCTACTTTTCTTCTTTTACCAGGAAAGAAGCAAAAAATCACACACACACAGAGCTAGATTTCTAGTTTTCTTTTAGAATATCAGGGACCTTTGCTCTTTTCTCAAGAGCCATAGCTGGAAATAATGAGAAGGGATCAAAGGCCACAGCAGTTAGTTACAGCTGGTAAAGCAGTCCCATAAATGTCAAATCTGTGCGAGGCTGGTGTTCCTTACTCACAAAGGGTGCATAACAGATTTATGAACTTTGCAGTCCCAAAAGAAGATCTCACCTGCCTCTGCTTGACAATTGCTTTCATTTTCCTGAGCATTGGCTTCCTTGGCCTCTCAGTTACTATTACCAACTGCTCCCTGTATCTCAGACTGCAGAATACAGGGGGGGAAAAAAAAGAAACAAAAAAACAAAAACAAAGCAAGAAGTCAAGTGTCCCTTACAGGTAGCCAACTGCCTTTTCTTCACATCCAAGGCTTCTGACCACCACCATTTTTCATTAAATGTACTGACATTCCTGCTCAGCTGAGGTTAATAGTATTTCCATCAAAGAACTTCACATCTGCCTCCTAATAAATCCCAGGAGAGAGACCAAGGAAATACTACATCCAATCATAAAATCATGTCTGGACATATTCCGAGAGTCTGGTGTGCTTATTGTACTGAGGCACACAACACTGCAAACAGTACTCAGGATGGGGTCACATTAGTGTGGTGTGGAGTGGGACAATCTACATGTTATAACTACAGCACATCATGTCTGCTTCCAGAAATACATAATGTCTTCAAGACACATCAATTTTCTCTGTATAAAAGAAAATTGTAATATGCAAAATTCATATTAAAAACAATATTATTAGGACGCCTAAAGCAACATCTTCTAGACAACCTGCATAATTGGGAACAAGGCCCAAAAGGCACAGATGCCTTCCTAAAATTATATTCAACCAAAACTTTTGCTCATAATGTCACATTTGATCATAATTAATACTTTCTGGCACTGCAGGCTGAGAAATCCAAATTACATTAACTAGCTATGAGTCAAACTGACCACGCTACATGGCTAAAAGTAAGTGACCTGGCCACACATGCAAGTAATTCCCACATCAGAGATCAAAGTCTACTACACCTTCCAGGGAAGGGGAGATGGTCAGCAATAAATCATTCCTCCTACAACAGAGCACAGGTGATACACATCACAACATCAGCTGCCTTGCTGCAGTGTATTTTCTTGCAACCATTTTACCTGTTGTCCTAGATATTATTAGTCTAAGTACCATGACAACCTTGAACTGACAAAAATCCTTTCTACCACATCAGCATTTTGCATAATGTACTTTAAATTCAGAGTATAATATCAAATCATTTGGGAAAAGCATACTTAGTTTTAATATTTTCTGTGAACAATTAGCAACTTGAAAACAAAGGGTGCTCGGTTCTCTCTGCATTGACATGTATTCCCAGCATCAAGACATCTGAATTTTCACTAAGGGCCTTGGTAATACTCTGTTCACTGCATTTCTGTTTTCTCAAGCTGAAAAGGAAAGCGAAGTTTCAAGGCAGAATCCAGGCCCAGTTTAAACCATGTTAATTTGCCACCATATCAGATTTGTTTGGCTTCCTGACATCTAACTGTAATACTACTCCTGACATAGAAACAGGGCCAGAAATAACTACCAGGTACCAAAGTTTACAGAAAACATTCCATTAACTGCTGTTGGTTTTAGGACAGTGTGCAGACAACTCCACTTACATGAAAGGCAGCAACTCTTCCCATACATCACCAGGGCACAGCTTGGAACAGGTTTTAGTGCATGCTGAAACATTTGGCATATATGAATCGCATCTCTAGAGACTGCATCACTGGCAGGAATTTAAAAGCTTCCACTTGCTGCTCCTTAGATGAAGTTTCAATTGAAAAAGATGTCTGTGACTCTTCACGTGGATGCCTTATACCTCTTTTTAATTTAAAGCAATGAGATGTAATTTTTCTTCCTTGTCTAGCAAAAAGGGAAAGCTCCATTTTCTAGTGTCCAAGAAAATTGCATGAACCACAGTTACCGTATAAACTACATATTAAACATAAAAAACTCTCATGGTTGGGGCAAACAATACAAACTTCTGCCAAGTGCTTGTGGACTTGTGGTCCCAGAAGGACACAAAGTTCAAGTGAAGTCTCTGAAGACTCACCAAACAGTTCTGAGTTTAACACCTCTCACCTTTAACACATTTTTATCATAGTATTCTTTGAGAAATCCACATTTTCTGCAGTTATCATCCTGCAGAAAATATTCTTGGCCTGAAAAGCTTGACTTGAGTCATTAGACGCTTTCAAAGGTCAAGCCTGAAAATATGCATTTTAATATTTTTAGAACTTCTTTCTTTCCTGGAGAAAAAAAAGACAAAACCAGAATCAGTAGTGGATAAAGTAGAGGTTCAGAATCACTGCTATGCAGGCTCTTGTAACACAGCCATGGCAGGGAAGTAGTGAAAGTATTTTGGTTGACTGGCTTTGGGTGGGGTTTTAAACTGAGGCCATTTCATGATGTGATAAGAGCAAATCCATAGCAGTTCCTAGGGCAAGGCTACTGAAGGTCAGGTATAATTTAAAACAGTTGTCCATACAAAGAATACAAAGAAAAAAATAAGAATTTCTCTCCAATATGGATAAAGATCGGTAAAAGTTTATTTTTTTCCTTCTGTACTAACATGCAGGAGTACTGAAAGCACAGCAGTAATAATAAGCTACAATGCAAATTGGTAAACAATTTCTGTGCTTAGGATATGACTACTGATAGGACTGAATTTCCTTCCCCCACCCCTTTGGAAAAAGGTCAAGCTTTGAATAATCATTTCTTAGGCATTAACAGAACATGGATTCTAAAAATTCCTAGAGGTACTAATAACCTTTCAGATTGTTTCAAGAAACATCAGGAACACTTCATACCCCCTGCATCCCATTCTTCAGCTGGGGTGCAATACAGCCACTGCTCAACAGGCAATAAGAGGAGACATGAAAAATGTAATTCAGGAAATTATACAGATACCTGAGGCAAGGGAAATTAAATTACCAGAGCTAGAATTCGATCAAGTTACAAAGATGCCAACATTGGTAAATGTTTTGTGATAAGTAACAGTCTGAGGGTCATTCTTTTCAGCACCAGCTCCTTGAAAATGCAGGGCAAGATGCAAAATGATTATTACAATTGCAAATAGCAGAAGTTACTTGAACAAAAAGAGGAAGAGGGAACATGCCAGGGGTCACTGTGACCATTCACATTTCTTGTGTAATTCAGAAGTTTGAAAATTAAAAATTATAGAAAGGCATCTTCTTTAATACCTTTAGTATTTAGCATGTTTTTAAAAAGTACAAATAAACAGAATCAAGCTCCTCATTCTCGAGTATCTCCTTTAACCTATGATAGCATAAAAAGATTCAAAAGCATTTAAATGAAGAAAGAACTAGCTAGATTTGAAGCACCAATATTAAATCATTTCACACACCACACTGTGTGTCTTGCACTTCTTGGTAGATGACACATGAAATTAATTTTCAGACAAATAAGGGTACAGTGCAAACACTGCGACAGAGAAAGGAAGGGGAACTAAATGTGGTAGCTTAACTTTGTCATTCCCTTGGCTGTGTGTCAGACAATCTTTGTGAAGTGCATGAATTGTTTATGTTATACCTCCAGCCTCAATCTTCTTTTCCAATGATGCATCAACCACTATTAGACCCGCAAAAAGGCATTGCTGTGTTTCTTCTGATTGTCAAAAAAAAAAAAAAGCCTATGAGAGTGAATTTGTCAAGGCTTTTGTGTCATAAACTGCATCTACCTTAACACTAGTTACTTCAAATCTTTCCACTTTTCTTTCCGCAATCATCTAATGTTGTCTTCCTACCTTCTCACTTACACTTTCAAAAAAGAAAATCCTTTATCAGTCTCTAATCTGCACAGGCACCTCTAAACCTTCAATAATTCATTAACTGACAGAATTAACAAAAAATACCAAGAATTCAGGACAAAATAATGGGAAAACTTGCACCAAAAAAATCACTTTGAGACCTTCCTCCCCCTCTCCCTTTCATAATTTGATGCATTATGTGGTTGGTTTGTGTCTTTAACACACTTAAGATAAATGCTCACTAAACATAATTACTGTTTTCAAACTTCTTTTTCCCATAAAAAAGCTGAAATTTAAACTGCAGTCCTTCGCTGCTCAGGAATTGCATTTTAACCTTTGCATAAAATAAGCACTCAAAATTGTTCACCATTGCAATTTCTCTTTGGACTGCCTAAAACTACCAATATGTCCAATGTTCATCTGAAAGAACTTAACACACAGTACCCTCCTTTCAGAGCAAGGGGCTTCCTCTAAATTACAGGTTAAAAGAATATGGACTAACAAAATGTAATGTAATTTTTGGTGCTAGTTTAGTGTAGGATTAAGTTAAGCCTTCAGTGAAATTACAGCAAATTTGCACTTGAGTATCAGATCAGAATTTCATCCAATATCTTTTACTGAATTGAAATTAAAGCTTTTGTTTCTGAAGACAAGCAATCACACGTGCCACAGATTCATTAAGTCAGCACCTCTCCAACTCCTGATACAATTTTTGTTACCAAGATCTTTTCACTGAATACATAACATGTGGACATACAAATCATGTATTCATTCCCAAATCCCTTTAACATTTTAAGTTCCTTAATTCTCTAGTTATTAGTCATTGATTTGTACACTTGCCTTACCCCTAGCCTTTAGAGCTCTGGAAACCAAATACAGAATTTTTACTGCATTTTCTACTCCTTTTATTGCTGAAATAATGAAACCTTATATAAGTTAATAATTTCATTATAGAAGTTTATTTCACTATTCTTCCAGAAAAGCCATTCAAGACAGAAATACGAGCTCAATTATTCAATAGAATGAAGTAGTAATGCTAATTAGCAAGTTAATGTTTAATTAGATTTAACAAAAATACTGCTGGGAACTTGAGAAGAGCCATAAGACTGATGGCCCTTTATTAATAGAATGATAACATACAACAAAGCAAAACCTGCCAGCAATACTATAAAAAAGTCCCAAGAACAGATGACTTTTCCTGAGATTTAAGCTTCCTACAATCCTCACAGCTCCTTAGGGAACCATGTCAATTATACCATCATCAATGCAAATGGCATTTTAAAGAGTCTCTGCAACGAACAGGGAATGCTAAGGCTAATGCTGATTAGAGGTGCTGGTGTTCAGCACATTCCTCCCAAAAGCTCTGTAACCTCGTGTGTCTGCTCACTTGGTTCTAATCGTGTCATTTTCTGATGAGCCACGGGTGCCCCCTCTGCTTTTGTCACTCAAACATCAGCCATTAAAAACAACTCATTTTCCACCGTCACAGCAGTGTGGAATGCAGCAGTGGCAGCAACAAGATGAACTCCTGTACAGAGAGTGTGATACTGTGAAGTCTGATGGCTTTTGTGCTTGATAGACTGCTCTAATTAAGATAAAATGTTTTCTTAGGAACTACCATAAATAGAAAAGTAAAAAAAAAAAGGAGTGACAGAGCATGAAAACACCTAATACTGCTACATAGTATGAGCAGGAAATGAACCTTTGCCTGAATTTAATTACCACTATTAAAAAAAAAAAAAAGTAATTTTTTTTTTTTTAAATCCCAGATGCTCATTTTCAAAGGGCATTTGATCTGTATCTTCTTGATGATCTATTCAGCCTATAACAGGGCTCTTCCTCTTCTGGGAATATATGCAAACAAGAAGGAAAAGAAATAGCCTTACAAGTCAAAAGGAAAACACAGTATTAATGAAAGAAACTAGCCTATAAATCTGAAAATAAATTAGAACCCAGGCAGTCACCACACTGCAAAACCATTCACATGTGGTATTTCCACTTCACATTTACATATCTGTCATGGCACAAGCTGGCTTGTAGCTAGACAATTAATTCAGCCATATATAAGAAATTCAGTTCGATTAGCCTGGTTCGATAAACAGGCTCCCAGGTGAACAATGAAAGGATATATTCAAATCCAAACAGAGATTTCACTCAATGACGTTCATCCTAAGCTGCAGACAGCCATTGGTCAGAGAGCTGAGCACTCAGAACTCCCAACCAATCAGCTGTCATGAGTGGGAAATTCAAACCCCTATTTAAGAAGGAAACAGAACAATAAAGGGGCTTTTGTTACAGAGATCACAGAGGGTCGTGTCATTTGTCTCCA
The DNA here is from genome assembly GCA_013397375.1 of Toxostoma redivivum. Taxonomy (NCBI): domain Eukaryota; kingdom Metazoa; phylum Chordata; class Aves; order Passeriformes; family Mimidae; genus Toxostoma; species Toxostoma redivivum. The sequence continues at coordinate 191,158 of VXBI01005475.1, forward strand.
GTCACAACCCCAGTTAATGCTATATCTGGTGGCCGTGACTTGATCTGACTTAGCCATATTCTGCGAACAGAGCAGGGGAGACTGAAATGGTGTTAGAGCTGGGAAAAGGCAGAAGCCTGCAGATTATTAACAGAAAAAGCCAAAAATAGACTAATGAATACTGAACAGCATCAGAGCTGGAGAAATGGAAAAGTTGAAAAACAGAAGAAAATTTCAACCTGGGTGGATTTGTCTCTGTGGAGGAACATCCAGCTGTTAAAGTATGGACTGAATTTCTAAAGGAGTGGGATATAGATTATGAGGAAGAAACTCTTTTAGACATAGTATCATGGACAAAAAAATAGGGAATGGAACTGACTAAAGAGACTGCTTTAGACATGAACAATTGGATGTGGACTGGGAAACACATAATAGATGCTGCTTTAAAAGGTGATCAAAGTGCAGTTAAAATTTTAAGACCTTGGAGGCTCATCTTGAAATTGCTAAAACATATAAAATCCAAACTGCATAGCAAAGTGGAGGGTGGTAGACCCAGGCAGGTGGCATCAAACAGGATCACATAACCTGTCCACATGGACCGGCCCCAGCTGGCAGCAGGGCCGGGGGGCACAGTTAAACCCCGGTGGGCGGCAGCATGGTAGATTGCATAATCCCTCCATGTGCAGCAACCCTGGCAGACAGCAGTGCCAAGGAGGACGACCCAGCACACAGGGGGGTGGCAGGCTGAGCCTCAGCAGCGAGTGCAGTCACAGCAGGCAGCCAGCCCGCAGCCACCGGAGAGGCTCTGCCAAGCAGTGAATCCTCAGCAGCTGTCAGAAAACAGCCCATGCCACACAGGGAATGCCCCGTGCCAGCACAGCCAAGCTGCTATGCTGGGTCACAGTGCCCTGCGCCATCCCAAGCCGCCATGTTAGAAAATCACCTCAGGGTCCCCCTGCCATGCCATGTGCTCCCCAGGAGCACCTTGTCTCCCTTGGCGCTGGAGCCAACCATGCCCGTCGTCACCATGGAAATGGCTGGACCACCCACCCCTACCCAGACCTGACTGGCTTGGCTGCCAAGCTGCACCTACAGCCTCACCTCCAATGGCCACACCTGTCTGCTGCTGCCACACAGGGATGAGCCCCGATGAGACATCGCTACAGGTGCCTGGATGTCGAGTCTACATCACTCCCACAAATGCACTGGAACCAGGAAATACCAACCCCAGGGTGCTGGACCCCACTCCTGCTCCCGACTTTGGCCCCACTCTCACTGTTGCCACAGCCCCCACAGCCTCATTGCATCTGCAACTGAGATTGGAGCAGCCCCAAGGAACAACATTGCTGATGGTCACAAGGCACACCCACAGAGGAAACACAAGTCTGCACCCTGCTGTCAACCCCTGAGAGAAAGCACTCACAGTAGTGCCAGTATCAGCTCTAGCCGCATAAACGTTTTGATCAGATACCATTCCCACTCGCAACCCAGTTATCTTCTCAATGGAGGTAAAAGAAAAGTGGGTAAAAGTGGAAAGTGGGGATGTAGAGGGAGCTGAACTAATTTCTGTGTCTTTGTCTTCATCATCACAAGTGGACTGGCAAAAAGAGGGAGGAACAATTGTGGCATTCCCAGTGATACAAGGTAATGGAAGTACCTCTGATAAATATATACCATTTAACTAAAAAATTCTCTCAGAATCATGCTGACTGGCTTGTAAACATGGGCTGCTGTTGCAAATATGCTTCGATTTATAACTGGTACTGAAGTGACACCCTATGATTTAAAGCAAATTGCAAAATTACTCTGTACTCCAGTGAGATATATGATGCTTGAATCGGCCTGGAGGTCATATTCAGAGGACTAGGGACTGAAAAATTCAAGAATTTTACAGCAGGACCCATGCTTTGGAGCAGGAATCTCACAACTCATGGGACTACCTCCCATGGAAGATCAACAAACCCAAGCTCACTTGAATTCTTCAATACTAGACCAAGTAAAAAAATTAAGGATGCAAGCCCTAAATAAGATCACAAACCTGTCTGTGCCAACCCAAAGATATTCAAGCGTAAGACAAAACCCCAACGAATTACATATGCACTTCACAGAACGTTTGCAGGATGCTATGTAAAAACAAATTGCAAACAGCAAAGCAAGGGACCAATTAATGCTGCAACTAGCATGAGATAATGCAAACAAGGACTGTAGAAAGGTTATAAATGCATTACCCAAAGAGAATCCATCCCTAGAAGAAATGATTAATGCATGTGCTAAGGTTAGAACTGGATCATATAACATAGATATGTTAGTTAATTCTATTCCAGCTGCAGTAAAACTGACACCCCATTGCTACAAACGTGGACAACAAGGACAAGTGAAGACAAACTGTCCCAAAAAATCCGTTCCACGAAGGACATTTCAAGGACAGAGTGGTGTAAATTCAAGCTGCAACCAATGTGGAAAACCCAGACATGCAACCAAGGTATGCAAATCAAAATATCATATTAATGGACAAGTTCTTAAGGATCAGGGAAATGAGAAGCTGAACGCAGAACACATGATGACACAAGTGTTTTCCCACCCTCCAATACAAGCCTATGTGACCAGCTCACAGCAAGGACAAGAGGATCGGCTCAGGCACGGATGTTTCCACCTCAATCCCAATAACCATAAACTCATTACAGGTACATAAAGTACTCTCAAGGCCCAGGGGCCCATAGGGAAAGGACTGAGTGCTCTCGTTATAGGGAGATCCAGTGACACCCTGCAAGGTAATTTTGTGTACGCTGGTATTATAAATGCAGATTTTACAGGACAAATACAAGCCATGGTGTCAACCCCTACTCCACCCGTTGACTATCCCTGCAAAAACCAGAATTACTCAACTTATCCCTTTTAAATCTTCTGTCCCCAAAGCAGAATTCTAGGGAGCAAGGAGACCAAAGCTTCAAGTCAACAGGACAGCCTCAGATATACTGTATTCAAGTCGTAGGTGATCAAGGACCTATTATAGATTATACTGTTACAATGCCTCAGGCTAAGCCTTCACAGATAGAGATCAAGGGGATGACTGACACAGGATCAGATGTCACTATCATTTCTACCCACAAATGGCCTTCATTGTGGCCTACTACACTTGCAGGATCTGCTGTTGCTGGCATTGGAAGGCCCACACAGAGCGACTTGAGCGACAATCTTGTGTTGATCAAAAAACATGAAGGCCAAACAGCTACAATCTGGCCATACATTATTGCTAAATATCTGAACCTATGGGGAAGAAATGATTTGTCAGCATGGGGAGTCCAGTGAGGACAGATTTTTAATAGGGGCAACTGTATTAGAGGGCATAAAGCATCCCACATTCACTCTAAAATGGCTTACAACTCAGCCAGTGTGGGTACCACATGGCCCCTTGAGAAAGAGAAATTACACACCTCAAAACCGTGGTAGAGGAACAACTGGTTCAACGACACATAGAACCATCCATGAGCCCTTGGAACACTACAGTTTGTCATAAAAAAGAAATCTGGTACTCCATCTAAGAAAAATTAATTCCATAATGGAGAGCATGGGCACTTTGCAACCTGGTATGCCATCCCCTACCTGCCTCCTGGGACATTCTGATTGCAGACTTGAAAGATTATTTTTTCACTAATACTTTACACCCAGATGATACCCCAAAGTTTGCTTTTACAGTGTGCTCCACTAATAACACTGAACCAGTGCAATGTTACCAATGACATGTTCTGCTGCAGGGCATAAAAAACAGTCCTATGATCTGTCAATGGTATGTGACACAAGCAGTCTTATCCATGAGAGAACAATTTCCAGGGGCATACTGCTACCATTATATGGACGATATTTTGGTAGCAACTCTTACAGATTCAGCCAAGCCTGTTGCAAGCCTTAAAAACATCTGGGCTGCAGGTAGCACCAGAGAAGGTGTAGCAGCAAGCAGCCTGGAAATACTCGGGACTCAAAATAATGAATCAGACTATAGCTAAAACTATTCAATTTTCAACCAAGATTCAAACTCTAAATGATGCACAGAAACGTCTGGGTACTATCAACTGGGTCAGATGATACCTAGGTTTAACCGACTCAAAATTACAACCTTTATTTGACCTCCTAAAATGTCATCCTCAGTTAACTTCTCCCAGAAAATTAAACCCAGAGGCAAAAGCTCTTCTTGAAACAGTAGAACAAGCCATAACAAATGGACAAGTGCACCAGATATGCCCAAAAGTGTATATCACTGTATTTATTCTCATTGTTAGTTTTCAGCCTACTGGCATTATTGGGCAGTGGAATTCACACTGGACTGATCCTTTGCACATAGTAGAATGGATGTTTTTACCTCATCAGCCTAAAAAGACGGCACCCACCATCTAATTGCACAATTATCAAATGTCACAGGTGTTTACAACTGAATGCTAGAGAGCCTTCAAAAATCGTTATTCCCATGACACAAGAATAGTTCAAATGGTGTTCTGCTAATTGCACAGCCTTGCAAAGTGCCTTGCAAGAATTTTCAGGTCAAATTACTTATCATCTACCAAGCCATAGATTGCTGAAATTAAGTGGGGAAACTGCACTATCTCTAAAACCTCTGAATAGCCACACGCCCTTAAAAGGTGTTATAGTGTTTACTGATGGCTCTGGGAAAGCAGGAAAAGCCATTTTAACATGGAAAGAAGAAGGTGAGCAGCAAACACTGGAGGGATATGAGAGTGGATCACTGTGGAGGGAGCAGAAAGTGCTCGCAAAACAGAAAATCTCCCAGAATCCTTAGAAAGGCTCCCATGGAGAATAATTTCATAGAGATAAGAAACTGCTGGCTAGGTGATGATTCAGAAATGGAATGTAGACCCCTCTGTTATCTTTCTGCAATATTAGTGGTCCATTTTCTCCTAGCATCAATAGGCTGACTTTGAATGTAAAATCCCTTAGGGATTGGTTAAGTTTAGAATCCCTTTAGTAATTTGTGCAAATTGTAAAACCCCTAAAAGATATATAAACCTCTGGAAACTTCTGAACAGTAAATATGCTAGTAGGATGCCTTTGTAGTTAATAAACTGCAGAATTGTGCCTTCTACATATTCCAATCTCTTCACTCTGCTGGTTTATGGTGCTTGGCAGGCCAACGAACAATCTGGGTACGGCTGGCCAGATCCGTGTCGCTGAGGGCTGCGAAGGCAGCCTGGGGACCCCTGGAACCCCCAAATCACAGTGACAGATCACCACAAATAGCAGAGCTACTAGTAGCTCTAGTAAGGCTGTAGCTGTGGCGTTCCAACATTTTCTCCATGCTCCTCCTAAAATGTGGTAACTTATTCTGCATATGTAGCTGACATCACACAGAGATTAGACTGAGCACTATTAAAGGTAATTGATAATGCACAAGTATTTAACTTACTAAAAATTCTATGCCTTACTATCCAAGCGAGAACTTGCCCTTACTATATCTTACACATTAGGAGTCACACAAATTTACCACGTTTCATCACAGAAAGCAATGCCAGAGTTAGCCCTGCTCGGACAACATCACAACCAGATATACTAGCACAAGCAAAGGCAACAAATGATTTTTTCAACCAAGGCCTTTGGGCCTTACATCAGCAATTCCAGCTGTCAAACACAGAGTCTTGTAACATTGTTAACATCTGTACTGACTGCCAAGGCCACACTGCTCCACTGCAGATGGGAGTAAACCCTCATGGACTGCGTGCTTTGCAAATTGGGCAATTTGAGGTCACTCACATCACTGAATTCAGACGTCTAAAATACGTACATTTATCCATTGATACCTTTTTATCAGCAATATCAGCTACAGTACACACAGGAGAAAAAGGTCGGGATGCCATTGCGCATCGGTGATCAGTTTTCGCAGCTTTGGGAATCCCTCACATCATCAAAACAATCCTGCATACATTTCACAGGAAACAAGACGTTTCCTACACTTCTGGGGTGTATTACACTACACTGGTATTCCCAGATTAGCAACAGGACAGGCCATCGTGAAAAGAGCACATGGCACTTTAAAATGTAAACTTGAAAAACAGAAAGAGGATTGTGTGTGTGGTGAGACCCCACAGAACAGGATAGCTAAAGCTGTCTGTACACTAAATCATTTGAGAATAGAAAAGTCTCAGAACCCAGTAATTTTAAATAACTTTCTATTGTTACAATCACCATCTGATGTTCAGCTGCCCAAGCCCAAGGTAATGGTGAGAGACCTCCTCATCAACACATAGGGAGGCCCTAGGGATCTTATTACCTGGGAACGAGCATATGCGTGTGTTTCCACAGACACTGGGACATGCTGAATACCTGCCAGATGTGTTCGTCCGCCCGGGACCACAGACATCATCTTCCTTGACAGCTCCTCAATGGAAGTGGTGGAGTCGTGTAGAACAATGATTGAAACGACTTGTTCACCTACCTCATAGAATCACAAGACTTTTAAAATAACAGTTTACTTTAAGATTTATTTATTTACAAATTGTTTTTCCTGTTTACAAATGGTTTGTTTCTGTTGTTTTTTTCTCACAGTTCTAAAGTTGAATGTTTCTATTTACAGAGTTATAATTTCAGTTTAAAAGGTTAAATGCTTTCGTGTTTATAGTTAAGGTGTAATTTGTAACTTTAAGCAGTTACATTTGTGACATGCTAAACCACAGGTTGGTGGTTTTGCCTGAGGGCTTCTGAATATAAGTGCTGCAGTTCCAGTGATACAACAGCAACTGAGGGAGCTAAGCTTATTAAGTTAGGTTAAAAGCCTCATTCAAATTAACCTCATACTGTCTCTGTCATCTTGCCTGCAAAGGGCCCTTGCAAGTAAGATGACAGAGAACAAGTTGCATGTTTTTTTAATAAAAAAGAAATGAAGAATTGTCATAGCACAAGCTGGCTTGTAGCTAGGCAATTAATTCAGCCATATATAAGAAATTCAGTTCGATTAGCCTGGTTCGATAAACAGGCTCCCAGGTGAACAATGAAAGGATATATTCAAATCCAAACAGAGATTTCACTCAATGACGTTCATCCTAAGCTGCAGACAGCCATTGGTCAGAGAGCTGAGCACTCAGAACTCCCAACCAATCAGCTGCCATGAGTGGGAAATTCAAACCCCTATTTAAGAAGGAAACAGAACAATAAAGGGGCTTTTGTTACAGAGATCACAGAGGGTCGTGTCATTTGTCTCCAATCAGGACCCCAGTTAATGCTATACATATCAAGCAAAAGCCAAAGAAACGCTACATTTCCTGTGCCAAGAAATTGTAATGTTTACTCCAAATGTTAGAGCAATCCCTTTTGCCTTCATCAAAATTTTGTATTTGTTTTTGAATAATGTAGTTTTCGAAGGTAGTTCAGTTAACCATGATTAGAAGCTATTTTCTAAATTACTTGTATGTAATGACTAATTTTTCCCTAAAGGTTATTTCTAATACTGGTTCACCAATGGACAAAGGTGAAGACATTTTGATAAAACACAGATCTTCACAAGAGAATCAAGAGCAAAAATAGAAATACTGAAAGAAGAAATGGGAGACAGATGGACTAAGTATTTAATCAGTTTTTCAAAAAGCAGAGAAAGGCTTTTGAACAGTGTTAGGAGATGAACAGACATACTCATTTCTAACACTGGCTTTTTATTTAATGGCTACTCCCTTTTGATCTGAGCTTTAGTCACATTTTGGCATATATAAAGACTGTTTAGCCTTGAAGGCAATGGTGGGGAGAGAGGGAAGACAAAAAAATAGAGGGACTTACATCCAAACATATTCATAGAACAAGTGTCATGTGCAAGATGAGGTGTAAGGTCCCTGCAATGCCTGTATCTCCCTTGGGGTTATCTTTCTCTTTATTGGGAAAGACATTAAGATTGAAAAATAATAGAATATGAAACAGGAAGGTGAACTTTCCAGGGATGTTTTACCTTGCAGAAAGTCATCCCATGCATACCTTTTCACAACACAGAAGAAAGTGCTCATGCTTTATTCACATAACACATATAAAGTTAATATAACTTTCTTGGAACAAATGGCAAGGTCTTTAATTTTTTTCTTTTTCTTAGCATCCATAGCTAGTCAATGAAGTAGCTTAGTTTAAAAATATTCATGCCTTCTAGTAACTCTGCCACTACATTAGTTTTACTTTTTTTTTTCAAGAGAAAATTTCCCTTCTGTAAGGAATTCTGTCTTTCTGGGAAAAATAACATTTTTCCTAACATGGACTGAACTGAACACCATTTTTTTATTTTGTTAAGAGCTCCTCTGCTTTCAGCATTGAGGTCTGACATCCATCAGCAGCACTGATCAAACAGAACGAGCATCAAGGGTTGCACTTCCCATGCAGCAGAAGAAAACTCAGTTCACAGGAAACTCACATGGCATTTTCCCCTGCCTGCTCAGCCCCAAAGGCAAACTCTCCCACCCCTCTGGCACAACCTTAACTGTTAAATTCACCAATTCCTATATGAAACTAAGACATTGTTCTTTTTTACACAGTGTGACAGCAATGGTTACGGCACACAGAGTTATACACTGCCCAAGTTTCACTTGGATGCCCAGGTGGAGACATGCCAGGGTAGCTTCAGTCAGATTCACCAGTTTATAGATAACTGTAACTTACAGAAATATTTTAGTTCCCACACAAAGAATTTTATCAGACTGTGATACCATTAGGTATAGAATAATTTTTATGTATTTACACCTATACAATATTTGCATAACCAAATGCAATTTGGTAATGTAATTTGGGGAGGTTTTAGAGTATCTACATAGTAATTCTAAAGGAGTTAAATCTTCTTATTTGGATTTATTTGTAAAGGAAGAAAACAGGTTGAAATTGTACCCAGCTCTCCAGTTTGTACTGCTGTTATTATAAACATGGAAGACTATTCAACAATCATTCCCATTTTTCAAAAACCCAAGCACAAAAACGTCACCAGAAACCGTGTGAACTGAACTTTGCAAATCCTCCACGGAATAAGAATCCCTGCTGCAGATAGTTGATTTTAAATTAGTTTTTAAATTAGTGAGATAATCCCTATTTTTAATTTGATATTTCAGTAAAGGTTTCCATCTATCTCAGTTTTCCAAGTGCACTTGAAAGCTTCTAAATAACAGCAGTATGCCAATTTTTAATTTTGCTTTCCTACCACTTGATTGGATTCAAATTCTGTGAGGCAAAATGGTATTTGGCAGCAAATGACACAAGATGCCGTTTGGCATCATATTCTGATTTTTAAGCAGAAACTGTTGGAAAGCTTAAAATAATTTCTTTGTCTTACTATACAGGATCTGAAATACAGGTCTATAATGTTAATTGGAGTTGTGGTTGGAGACAGAGACATGGCCATCTGAGATTCATATGACAAAAGCCTCTTTATTCTCAACCTTTCTTAAGTAGACGGTTTTAATTTCCTGGCTCATGACAGCTGATTGTTTGAGAGTTTAGACTGCCCAGCACTCTGACCAGTGAGGTGTCTGCAGCTTAGGACGGAACGTCATTGGGTGAAATCCCTGTTTGGACTTGAACATAACCTATCCTTGTCCACCCAGGGGCTGACCCATGGGACTGGTCCAAGTGTCATATTAATAACTGAATTAACTGTCAGGTACAAGCCAGCTTGTACTGCCACATGACACCAATGTCAAACAGAGGAAACCAGCACACTAAAACCTCCTTCTTCTGTAGAGCGGAAGGAAATTGATTAGATGAACTGGGGGAAAGTTCAAAATATTGCAGGGTAATTTGTCTGAAAATTAAGACCTACTATGTAGTCAAGAAAGGCTACAGATAAGTAGAGACTTTGCAATCCAAGGACTCACGATGGTCAGTTCAGGAACTACATGCATATTTTACAGACCACTGCAACCTCAAAACACAATTTCATCAACCTATGGTTACATCATGAACATCATTTAAATCAGGATATTTGACTTCGTTTTGTTCAGCCCACATAAACACTTACTCTATCTCAGTTGAGCTGCAGTACCACTGAGCACTACAAATATTATTTTCATGTTTCCTCCATCCACATCCCACATTCTACGACTCTTTGTTACCCTCCATCATCTCAGTGACTGCCATTTGTATGGCAATTTCCTCTAATAGCTTTACTCAGCTTCCAAACTGTGCAAAATGCTGAACAAAGCAGAACAAATAATTCAAGCACCTTTAAGAGGACTACAGAGCCCTTTAGCAAGCATTAGATAAGCTCCTCAACAAACTACTTATTTTGCAAATTATCCCTAAGGTCATTGAATTCCACAAAATCCAGAAGCAAACCGAACAAAGAGGAATGCACAAGGAACACCTTTACTGTAGGGGGAACCCTCATCTAGATGGAGTACACAACCAGACTTAGAAAAGAAAAGAATGGGGTTTAATGCTTTAAAGCAGCACTAATTCTTACTAATACTTGCTTCTGGTAATCAAGAAGCTTATCAGAAAGAGAGAAAAAAAGAACAGAGCAGTGACAATACATGTCCCAGACTTCCTCTGGTACTCCAGAGAAGGATCCATCACTAGAGACTCATATTACACAAGGTAAGACTGTTTAACATCTCTTGATATTCACACATAATAGAGGTCAAGGGGTATAGCTTTCCACATCTGTTTTTAGCCAGCATAGACTCGATATTATTGAAGATGAGACGTTTAAAAAGCAGTAATAGAATTTGGTTCTGAAGACCTAGAAGGATCCAAAATTAGTGCATTCCTCTGGTTTATCATCAGGGATGTGCACAAGACTCATTTCAATCTCTACTTCAGAAATGCCCAAATAGCCAAGGCTTCAAGCCAAGTTCCCCATAACTGGAAGTACAGGAGTAGGAAATATGCGCTGCTGATGGTTGGGGCCCAACCTCGAAGTTCTGACCAGAAGCAACATCTCAACCTTTTCAAACCAAACTTTTGTTGAAATTGGCCTATCCTAAGAAAAGCATTTTGCCAAAAGTATCTTAACCAGCTCTCATTCACCAGTTAAGCATTTAGTCTCACAGAGGCAGATTATTTTGTTCTGTTTTTCTTACCTACAGCTTCATTAAGAACACCCCTGGTTCACTCAGGTAGACTCACTAACACACCTTCCACACAATTCAGCCTCAATTCAGCCACACATTTGAGCATAAAGCATGTTCACATGAAAGAGTGAGAGCCTAGCACTTGGGTTGATAGACAAAAAGTAAGATTTCTTTTTGATAGCTGACAAAACTGTCAAGAAACATAGATTTAGGAGCTTGAACATCACTAAATAAGCAGCAGGAATGAAAACACACCATTGTTTCAGACTTGACAAACATCAGCTTCATTTATGGTTCTGAGTTTTTGATAGTTTGGAGCTGTGGAAGTGTCCAGACTGTACTGAAACACTGACTCACGAAAACAAAGCATAAAACAAACAAAACAAATGAAAACAAAACAAAACAAAAACCCCAAACAACAAATCCTTGTGCCTACAAGTGACTGGGTTCACATTGCAACTCAGCTTGGGAGGCATGAAACAGGAGCTATTTTCTATATACGAAGCCCTCAAAGTTACACCGCAATGTTTACTGCTGCATTGAAAACCCTTGCCCTGCTCCTTGCACTCAAAAGAGGTGTAAGAGTATTATTCATCCATTCTAGAGTTTGCCCAAGAGTATTGAGGAGTCTCTCAGGTTCATCTTCTGTAATTACCCTTTTGAACACTGACCAGAAGTCCTGGCTCAGACACACTGTGTTAAGCAGCACACTAAAGATAAACTTGGAATAACTGTGGAGGGGAGCAAGTGCAAAACAGTCCCTATGTTATTTTATGTTCACTTACTCTACAGCAAGGGCCTGTCTGCTTCAGTGTCTCAGGAAAAATCCTACAAAGTTCACAGTATTCAAACCAAGAAACAGCACACTTGAATTTTATAGTTTTTCCCAGAACACCATCAAAAAGACACAAACAAAACATGGCCATTCACACACTTAGAGAGTTGTGCCAGAAGGAGCTTTCAAAATGTTACCTTTCAAAGTGCTAAAATGATTGTTCACAGAAACAAAGCCAAGCAACAGAAACACAGAACACAGATGAGTCAGCATTGGAGCCGTATTTCATTATATTCCCACTCTGACTTTAGCCTCAAAAGACTTTCTGTCCTCAGTCCAGCTCCCACTGCTGCCAGTCTCTCCACTGATTTCAGCAAAAGGCTGATTGGGCCTCAGGGTTTCAGTTTCAGACATGCTGGATGTGTGTTGACTTCAGCTGTCATGGTGAATGCTCAGCAACACATCTGGAAAAGCAAGTCCTCAGCATGCAACACAATTCTGGTCACACCATCACCTCACAGAAGTCACAAAAGCATAAAACTACTTTAACAAGAAAGACAGCCCTGAGAACAATGGTGACAGAGAACTTGAACAAATCAGTCAAGAAAACTAAGCACAAACTGCACACTTGCAGGAGGTTTCAGAAATAAACATGCATCCAGTAAAGTTCTCTATAAACTGAAGCATTCAGGAAACTTTAAACTATAAACCAAAGCATTCTACAAACTGAAACATTATGAATGAAGATGAGGTAATTTCAAGACACCTTAAAAGCCAACGCAGTTCTGCACGACTTGCAGTAAAACCTTTTCTTTCTTCCTGATTTATAGGTATAATAAGCCAGAACTTATATTTTCTTCTCCAGCCAAATATAGCTGTCTTCTATTGAAATTCTTGTTTTGATTAAAGCACAAGTCACTTAAGTGCTTAAAATGTACTTCTGCAATATTTTGTTCACATATATCCACAACACATTGAACAGTGTGTCAGTTTTATCCTTAAAATACTATTTTTAGTACATGAGAAGTTCCATGAAAGCATGCAGGAGGTCATCCTTTTATAGGCCATGCACTATAAAAAGCATTTCTTTCCTGTTTCCTGTTTTAGTACTCAAAGACTCAAAACATAAGGTATAAGGCCTGGGAGGATATGCAGGGAGTTCAGTTGCCCGAACCTACTGGGGAAAAGTAGTTCCAATAACTACCTGTTGTAAATAAGCTATTCCCATCACATGGAGAAAATACTTGACATTTTCTCAACAGATCCATAGGTCTCTGTTCAAAGACTTTTAATTTTAAACATAATAAATAAATAAATAAATAAATAAATAAAATATCTATCTTTCTTTCTAAATCCTTTTTGCCTGCCCATTAGGAATAGCCTTTACAATTACAAAGTAAACACTGCGATGAGTTAGAGCTTAGAACCTCCCTGGAGTACTTTATGAAATCTACTGGCTTTCAGTGGTGTCTCAGAGGTGTTCTAAATAAGAGTGACAAAAAAAAAGAGAAGCAAAGCTTACTTCTTATGAAAGATACTGAATGAGGATTTAGGAATTCACCAAAAAAAAGTTGCCATTTCTCTTTCACTCATAGTTAAGCTTTGAGTAGTTACCAAACTACTCCAGCATTAAAGCTGGGAGTTCTTGCATTATGTCTAGTCAATGCCTGGTGCAGTGATGACTACAGGTACTATTAGAAGGGTATGACTGCAAACATCAGTATCATAGCTCCTGGCTGGATCCTAGGGTGTTCATAACTTTCTATGCCCAGGGAAGAACTGAATGCAAGTGCCCAAAATGGTTTCCTTCAGTAAATTCTTCATTATCTATGGCCTGATTACAAATCCTGCCATTAGCATTTGAACATGCTTCTGCTTAGCGGAGAATCAGCAATGCAGATTTTGGGTAATGCTCAGGGTGAAAGAAAATAAAAAGATAGAGCTGAAAATCTTTGGCAGGGCAGAAATTCCAGCAGCAGGATGGGCCTTCACTACAATGCAAAGCAGCACTTGATTGAGGCACACAATCTACTGGGATAAACAAAGCAGTATTTGGTAATTCATATCTTCCTTAAATTATTTTCCTCAGTAGGAACTGTGACACTCAATTAAGCGAGCACTGAAAGGAAGAAAAACAAACATCTGACATGCTGCAGGTCTTTATCTCACAGCCATGATTATGAAGACAGCCTTTATAGGTCTTCCTCTGTCAGTCTGAAAAAAGTTCCACATTACAATTAAATCTAATTAGATGTAAGAAAAAGAAAGGTATGAAATACTGAAGTGTAAAGCTACATTACCCTGAAAGAAAAATGAAACCGCATACAGAGTAACTGCATAAACCACATATTCTCATGCCACCAGCCAAAACAATCTTACTGATATATATTTTTAAATCTGACATTAGCTTGTAATAACATTGTCAAACACTAGTTCTTTCCCATTGATTTTTTTTGCAATCCATTACAGTGAATGCTATCACCTTTGAGTCAGCTACAGGGTTTTAACCTTCCTAGAAGTCTCGGAACACAAATATGGAAGTTTTTCTGAACAGCATTGATTGCCACATATTTTAAGTTATTCTGTAGAGGAACACCAAAAAATAGCTTCTAGATGCATAATGTATAAGCTCATTTACAGGAAGCAAGGAACAAATCAAAAAGGGAGAAGTGACACCTAAGAAACTGACAGAAGCAACAGCAATTTTGTAAAGAGAGATAACAACATGGAAATTTAACCTTATGTAAAACTCTATTCAAAGCAGACATTTTGACAAACAGCCTTTTAATTTGCAAACTGTGCTTCCCAAAGGTAATGAGGAGTACCCAAAATGAAAAGGAAGGGCATTGCCCTTTGCCTCTGAGACCTCAGCACACAGATAACCTGTCAAGGCTCCAAAATGTAGACTTCCCTCCCACAAACACCCAGTGTACATGGAGCACAGCACTAGGCTTCCTGCTAATACACATATTCACAAACCTCATGATAAATGTTAAATAGAAGGTTTGCAAACAGAATGCTACCATAATTCTCCATGCTTCTGCAGTTCCTCAGACCTAGACTTGTGCTAGATTCAGATCATCAGTCAGCCAAGAGTACATGCCTCCTAGGGAAGGGTTTCCCAAGCCAAGATCAGAATTAATTTTATTTCACAGCTTTTAACCTGAAAACCATACTATGTTACAACATAATAAACATCCAGCCAAGAGTCCATAAATATTTAACTAATCAGTATTGGTTTTGTTTCAGGTAGTTTGACAATTTACAGCTGCATGCTCAATGAAGCACAGGTTTTCCAGGCAGCCACAAAGCTCAGCAAAACATGAAAGGGGTGTCTGCCCTGTCCACTTTCTAAGAAAAGATTCCTGAACTCCTGTCACTGACCACTCTATTCTAACCATGCATGCACCAGTGGTCTCAAAGGAAGGAGCCAGCCCCTTGTGGACCCCACTACTCGAGGCACAAGAAGTAATCAGCAAGGATGCTTTAAACTACACATTCTTTACACAGAGAACATCTGCAGAGTACCTGAAGATATGCAGGTGCCAAAATGGCACCATTCAGTACACAAGGTATATTTGTACTACAATTTCCCACACAGAAGTGCAAAGTTCAGCTGAAAAGTGGCACTTGCTCATTTTGCACACTGAGAAGGAGCAGCCACTCAATACAGCACATTTAGCCTACAGTTACACCTTGGACTGCATGCAGACCTACTCCTCCAACACCTTCCTCATTTCATCAGAAGTTTGCTGCCTACATACTTTGAAAATGTGATTATGTTTTTATACAGATTGAGTTTAGATTCCCACCTCCAAGGCCCATCTATGCCATTGCTTACCAGGCATAGAAAGCAGGAAGCGTTATTCCATGGTACAAGACTCCACTGGCATACTAGAAAAAGTTAGCTGGATAAATTTCTTAAATTATAGTTAAAATTATTTGCAAGCAGAGCTAATATACTTAAAATAAAAGCTCTGTCTAGCAGTTAACACTCAGAACTGAAGTGTGGATGTGCTCCCTGTCACCTCAAAGCCAGTGACTCTACCACTTTTCATCAACCAGGGATTAGATATCCATCTTTCACATTGATCTAGCAAAGCCTTCAGGAAACTCTCATCATTTACAGTGGTGTTAGCAGGCACATAAATACAAACATCTCACCATTCAACAGCCAGCAGCAGTTGGGCTTGCAAGGAGTTACTCTTTCACTTCATTTAATAATCTGCCAAGTCTTCTACAGAGACCTCAGCTCATTCTTCTGCACCATTACTGGCTTGTGACAGCAGAGTTGCCAGACTCACTGTAGCACAAGCTCGTGTAAAGCTGAGCAGACAAAGAGAACAAACAAAAGCAGACTGGACATAATATCAGAAGATTCTCAAAACCATAATACCCAATTACATAATTAATTCGATTATTCAATCCAATTCTTGTGCCACCTCAGCAAGCTATCCATCTAGTTACAATCTTATCTTCACTGCTACATTAACTGCCCCAAAAACCTTGTCACTAGATGCCATATCAAAAAGTCCTCAATTAGTAGAGAAGTCACACTTCAAAATACAACATCCTTAAAATACCTGCAACAACATACATTGTTCTCTCTCAAATCCACTAATATTATTCAATAATGAAAGCCAATTAAAAAAACATGATGGGTCTTATGTTAAGGCAAGAGGAAGAGAAATTACTCATCTAAAATTTCCATACCTGCTGCTGCAAAGCAGCCACATGAGGATGTAGCAATTAAAAGTACAAGATTTAAGTGCACGTAAATAGATCTGGTGAGAATCAAACTAAATGGTAAAATGAAATACTGTGTATGGAAAATAATCCCTCAGCAAAAATTACTCTTCATTCTTGCAAAACTCGATAATTTGAAAATCTGGAAAACTTCAGATACAGATCTGCAAACTCTATTTATCAAGTGAGTGCATCTTATTCCCTTCAGCAAGTTGTCCTGATTTTCTTCAAAATTCAAAAATCCTTCTAGGAGGAGGTTAAGTTGAAAGTCTTCGATATAAAAATATCTCCCTTCACATTCTTTTCTCGTATTTCTCAGCCCTGAATTTATAAAAGTAATTCCACAACACATTCACTGAAACTCCTAATATAAATACACCAAATCTCACAGTCTGTAATGAGTGTTACATTAAACATGAGCAGGGACTGTGCAATACATGAACCACCACTGCCCCCACCTGGGAGAAGGCTGAATCTCCTGTTCTACTGGGAAAGACTTTAATTTTCCACACAATTGTTTGTATCATTAGTTTTGGTAGTACGTATCTGAGAATACATACAGTATTTACATTTTCCTTCAAGTTTAAGTGTCCCCTCTCAACAAAGGGATTCCTTTTAGATCCCCAAGCAAGACAAGGAGAAAAACCTGCTAATAGACCTGGGCAAACAAACAAACAAAATACCAAACCAAGAAATCCACAGCATTTGCTTCCACACGAGTGGTAACAAGTGATTTCAGTGCTGAATCCATCTACATACAAACGCAAACACCAAGTATGCAGTGCAAACAAATCAAAAGTTGAAAACAACTGGGATTCAGATCAAATAGAAAGAGGTAATAGAACAAAAAATTGTGACAATGGGAATAGCTTAAATGTGCTCCACTGTTATTCATAAAGGCGTAACTACTCAAGGATGGATGAAAATCCAACCTTAAAGGGGCAGGACAAAAACTGCTATTCAACAGGTATGATATCAAAAAAATGCAAGGAAATGGAGTCATGACAACAAAAATTTGAATAACCATAATTTAAACAAAATCAATGTGTCACAAACAATAAGGAGCCAGATCAGTCTAAAGGAGCAGAAGGAATCGCACAGCCTTGACCCACTATGACACCGAAAACAGAAAAAACCCAACCAACCAACATTATCTTGCTCTTCTCTTAAGTAAATCACAGCCCTATCAAAATAATTTAGCATTTTTAACAAATTTGGCTGTTAAATTTGATTTATAGCAAAAAAAAAAGCTATTTGAAATGCCTCTATTCCACAAAACATACATTAATAAAGAATATTCTGTGCCATTGAAGTTGATTTTTAAACACTCCCTACACAAGCTAGAGTCATGATAATATTTTTAAGGAAAATATTTAGTTAGCTGTTTAGTCTAAATCAATCCCTAGCAGTATCATTAAATATTTGCCTATTTATTCCTTCAATGCACTAATCATTTGGCCCTTTTCACAAAAAAAAAAGAAAAAATGAAAAAAAACGCTAAGTCATCCCTTCTCAGCTTGGTAGCCCAGTCCCTAAAACTGGCAGCAGATTCTGAGGCTCACAAGCTGAATCAGTGCTGGTTTCTGCAGAAATTACTTGTCTCAGCTGTTTCAGATCTTGAAGTGGGAGGGTGATACGAACAGAAGTCAGTGAGGCTGCACACAAGCATTTATTTATTTAACCAAGGAAGAATGTTTTCCATGTTTTCAACAAACAGCCAGCAGCTTTGACCAGCTGTGAGCAGGTTGCAGGGTACTTACTCCCACTACAGGATTACTGAGTACTTCCAGCACTGTTTGAGCCTCCACAAAGCGGTATCAGAGACCACTGACCAAAAAACTTGGAACTCAATATACCATAATTTAAGAAAACTATGACAAAAATAAGTAGGGGCACGTACAGGTTGGAAGGCAAGATAACAGTAGCACTGGGGGACTGTGTTGCAGTGTGTTTCTTGTTAGTGCTATGTTCTGTCATTGCCTAAGCTAATGGTTTAGTACAAAATTATACCCTCCCACCCACCTTGTCAATCTAACCTAAACTACCTGTCAATCCTGCTTTGTGCCAGCCTCCTACTTGAAATGCCTCTTCAGAAATCCCCTATAACTCCACATCTCATTATCTCATTAGTTAATGTGACCCAGTTTTTCCCCACACCTTTCTCACTGGACAACGCCCTTGTAAACCCTACTCTTTATTCCTCCTTAGAATGTCTCCAATTTGCTAAGAATTTGTACCTTCCCCTTGAACCTCCCCCATATTGAAGTTGTTGAACCTTCGCCATTTTTGTCTTTTGCACCACGGATTCCCCAAAGTAATAAACCCTTTTTATCCTATGAAAATGACCTCCCCCTCCTCCTTGCCTCCTTTGAATGCAATCTGACAGCCAAAAGGCCATGGAGCAACAGCTCAAACCACATCTAAAGCCTCCTGTTCCCAGAGTGTCACCCACTCTGGGCACGGGACCAAAGTGGCAAAGTGAGTGCAGCTCAGTCTGTTGCAACAGGACTGCACCATCTCTTTCAATAACCAAATTTCACAGCACCTCTCTCACCCATATATCAAAAACTAAAAAATATACTTCCTTTGCCCTCCTCTGGGACCTGCTTTTCAAACGTGCAGCACCAGACAAGCAGCACAACAGGACTCATATTTACCTCAGAGACAATACTGTCACTCCAGCTACATTTGTCTGACATTTTACATTCACACATTAGGAAATGGCTATTTCTGGATGGCAAAATACTTTCTGAAGGACAGACATATTATATACCATGCATTCTAAAGTGGTAGGTTGCTATGGTTTCCCCCTGCAAGAGCAAAATTCACTTCATTAGGTTATCTGAAGATCTCCACTACAACCAAAAGGGGCCATCAGGGAAGCAGCCTGTCCTTTAATCACTTCCTTTGCAAACACCAGTCCATTTTTCTTCTGAAACAGCTTTTGAAAAGCAGAATGTAGTTCTGCACATAAACTGAAATATCCTGATACTCCATATTCTGAGACGAGCTCTAACCACAGAGCTGGCCCAACAACATGGGTAATGACTGACTTGGCAACCGCTACTCTGTAAACTTATGGCTTAATAAAAGATATTTAACTCTTGGTTGTTTAAACTACTACCTGGACTACTTAACTCATTTGTTAAATCACACTAGGAATTAGCAGACCCTCTTTTCTTGAAAGTAAGACACAGGTAACAGGATAAAATATTTCTTCTTTAAAAAGACACAAACCCAGCCAAGGCAAATTCCCATGACCATGTGTCACCTTGCTTCTGGAGGTTTTGGCAGGAACAACATCTTCAAGCAACAATCTTTTCTGTGTATTTTTACTTATCTCCAAGTACTACATGATACATTGAGGTAAATCCCTATTCCCTCCGGTCCCTCTGGCTAGCTCTGGACCAGAGATGGATGGGAAATCCTCATAGACAAAGGCAAAAAACCAAAGAAGGCTCTTTTCTCCCATGGGAAGATGAACCACAGCTTATTGTGTGACGCACATTGGCGAAAGAAGAAAGAGCGAGCGAGAGAAGATGGCGGGCACTTTTAAACTCAGGGAAAGGGGCGGGGCGGAACAGACCCGCGACCAATGGGACGCTGCCAATGGGGAGGGGCTAAGGGAGGGCTGAACCAACTTCACAAGCCCCGGGGAGATACAGAGCAAACCATTTTCTCAGTTCAATATAAAAACGTAACAGTGCAATCGATAACCATGAACAGTGCAACTTAAACGAACAAACAGTGCAATACAATAATCCATAAAACAAAAATTATTTGCTCATGCCATCTCTTTGGGCTCTTCAGCCAAGCACAGTGCCCAAGATCCCTAGGTACTGCTTTTAGCAAAATTTTTTCAACCATTGAGAGCTCCTGAGCTCTCAATTAGTGATTCAAGTTGCATTCATTTGGGATTTATCCAAAAGTTGACTTTTTTGAAAAGAAAAAAAAAGCTCCCGAGTGCAAGGGATTGACTTCCTAATTTTTTTTCTTAACAGAAAAAGACAAATCATGTATTTCCATCATGTCAAATCTCAGCTTAGAGGGCTCACCAACTGTTATTCCAGAGTAGTCAGAACAATGAGCCCATTATCAGTAAGCCTAAGCAAATGTGCAGCACCCACACAACCACTGGAAACATTCGGTTCATAAGCAAAAAAAAATTAAAATATTGAAACATTAAGCATTACTTCGTACTGTCTCATAATGACTCAAGTATTTCTAACAGTTCTTTCTGAAAGAAACTGACACTTTCCCCAAGCTGCTCCTCTCAGGGTGATTAACAAAAACACACACAATTTTGCAGGCCTATCACAAGTGCCTGGTCTCAGCTTTCCCTGTCTGTTCAACAAACTACCCCATGTTCCAAATCCAGTTGACATGACTCTTCCTAAAAAAGCAGTCCTGAATCTTCTCAAAGTGGGAGAAAATACCTGGCTGAAAATTACAGGCAGAGAAGATATAACCATGAAGAGTACAGGACTGCTGCTAGTTTTTAAGTTTACACTGCAGATCCATAATTTCATACCCCATCCACACGCTCTTCTTCTAGGGCAGCTAACTACACAACAGTCATATTCACAATGCTTGCTGATGCTCTTAACAAAGGCTGGGGGAAAGGAGTGTGAAACAGCAAAGGATCTTCCTGAATTATGCCAATATAAATACTTTGAGGGTAAAAGATTATTTTTAAAATCAATGCATCACAAAAATAGCTCAAAGAGATCACATAAGAAGGCATACAGCTCAGATACCAGATATAGACAGGAGATAACATATAGATTACATATTATTCCAGTGCAGTAATAGAGAAAAAAGAGCTAACGGACTGTCATTATCCCTATCCAAAATAGGGGTAGGGCATTATCTTTGCAGTCAAGGTTGAAAGTCTCCTCAACTTGGCAATTTCACTCACACAATATACTGTAACAAGCTTTCTAGTTTGAAAAAGGAGATATCCTGTTATTACCATGTGATTCTTCTTTATTTAGAAAATAAAGAGAGAAGAAAGCATAAAGCAGATGTTTGACTGAGATCAGTGTAAGAATATCAATAAGTAATTAAAGCACCTAAATCCTTTCCAGGTTTCTTTATGAAAAGTTTTACAATCTCCATGGTCTGACAAAGTGTCTTTCTCTCAAATGATTTATAGCAAGGAAATGCAGAGCTCACTGCCTTTCTTTTTGGCCTGCAGAATTTTTTTCTGATTAAAATCTGAACAATACAATGAAGGCAAAAGTCATAAGAAACTTTTGAATTAATTTAATCTACATTTCAAACAAATAACTCACTGTCAGGGCTAACTGATGCCCCCTCTGGTCTCTGTGACCTTTCTTCTTAGATATCTAAATTCTTTACATTAAAGAGAGTGGGTGTTAGATACACAAAAACATTTAAGAACCTGGATTTCTGCAAGCTTTGAAATGGGGCCTTTGAAATCAGAATTCCACAGTTCTCCTAAACTGAGCCTAAACTGAAGCTAATACTATGAACGTACTTTCTCTAAGGCAGGTCCAGATGAGTTAAATACTTGTGTTCTTCACCTCCCATCTGTACTACCAAGCTCTTGTACTTAAACCCATCTCACAGATCTTTACTCTCTCCTCTGACATATTTGATATAATGAGAATCAGTAGAAAAGTAACAGCAGACAAAGCAAATCTCTTACAGGATCTTACATTTATTTGGGAAGCTTCACCTCTTTCCTTTTGTTTACCTTTCTTTCTTGTGTGCACTTCTGTACAATTACATTAATGAACTAAAGACAATTATTACAATAAGGGAACAAACACAAGAAAAGGGGCAGGGAGAAAACTTTCCAGCTGTTACAGTAATTTAATTTTTTAACTGAAATCACAGAAAAAATAATTAAGAATCTTTATGTTAATTTTGATGTTATAGTCATAAAACACACAGCAAAGGGTGAAAAGACAGCATTAATTTCTTTAGCTGTCTTGAGAATGGGGTGCCAGAAGATATACAGCTCTCCTGCTACAGAAGGTAACAAAAAAGCTAAGGTCAACCCTGGCAAAGGCAAGGCAGAACCTCACTAACAACACCACAACCCCAAAGCAGGAGCAGAGCCAGCCTGGTGGTAGCCATGGGCTGCACTGTCATCACCAGACAAACCAGAGGACACCGCAAGTCCAAGACCCATGTGGGAAATCCAATAAACAAGTCTGGCCAAGTACAGGAGAAGGCCAGCCACAGTCCTTCCTCGACCATAGCCTTGAGCTTAACTAAGGCTCCTGGATCCTCGGGCAAGGAGAACAGGTGGAAGCCTCAGGTGAGACCGATGCACATAAGTAAGCACTGCAGGTGCTGACTGTGGCAGTGAGTTTTTAAACAGACACAGCGATTTCTGAGGACATCTGACACAGGTTAAGTAGAAAAGAGGTGAAGATACCACTCCTGCAACTATCCACTCTGCTTCTACAGCAGGCTCACCACCCACCCCTGCAGCACTCCCAGCATTTCTCAGCTTGGCACAGCCACAGATGCTGGCAGCATTGTGTACCCTCAGCTATCAGACCAATCCACAAGAAAGCTGTGTCCTTGTCTCAGGCATGATAACTACTGAAGAGGCAGAACAGACAATTAGGAGAGAAGATGTAGCATCTTTTCTACCCAGTCTTAATCTTCTCTCTCATCTCTGCCAGAGCTACAAGGGAACAGCTGCAATGCATTTCAGAAACTCCTAGTGCTCTCACTGTTTGCAGTACCTCTCTTGAAGCATCTTCTGCCCACACACAGCAGCCTGCAGAGCAGATGGAGTATGTGTGCTCACTTCAACCACTCCAGAATGAAGTCTGGCAACTCAACAGCACTTCCCAAGCTGCTGCCCAAGTGGCTACAGTAGCCTCATGAAGGTGTTCTGGGCTTCTGTTTGCCAAGTGCCTAAGCCCAAAGAGCATTTTTAAATCATAACTTATATGTTATATTTAATCAACATGATCTGCTTTTCCATGCTGTCACCTCAGTCCAGAATCCTTAGTGCAAGAACAAAAAACAGGCCAGTGATTTTGCCTGCTGTCAGTGGCTTCAAACCAGATCCATGGCCCACTGCTTTTTACAGCACTCTTTTAGTCTATTTTTAAGAGCAACTTGAGAAATAAAAGCTATTTAAAACAAGCAGCATGAAGAGAAGTATCATTTGTTTCACATGATTATTATGTGCATAGTAATGACAGGAAGAATACTACAAATGTTTTCCAACTCTTAAAAAAAAATAAGAACACTTCCTTTACGATGTATAATTTTGAATTTTAATTTAGATAACTCGGACTTATTTACTGGCAACATAAATATCCATATTCATGACATCTGATTTATCATAATCTTTATTTCTGATATGCTGCATCTGTGAATATTTGAAGTACTTGAATTTGCATTCATGGGCAATTATATGGGAATGTCATCCAATAGCAACAGATTGATGTAGAGTTTGTAGCACTGAAAGACAATTTATTTTCTCTCAGATGGGTTGTGACATGACACCTGGGATTGATGCTTCCACTCTCATTTTTTTAACAAATTACTTTTTCCTGTCTAATAAGACACTCAAATTAAAGACATTATAATAAGTGTCAAAACAGTGCCTTTTAGATGCATTCTCTCAACCAGTAGTTTGCAAAGGTCTGAGGAAGGAAGGGAAATGGACAGCAAGTAGAAACTCAGATTTCATGCAAGTGTTTAGAGGAGAAAGAGGCACAGTCATGGTATTTGGTCATTTCACATTCAAGGATTCCCTCATGCTGACTTTCACTGAGCCTTCCAGATATTCAAGCTATTGCAATGAAAAACATGTTTTTCTTAAAAATCTCTGTATCTCTAACTTTATTTCCTTCTAGTCTTGCCTGCTGGAAGTTTTTCTGAAGTACAAAGATTCTCCCAATATGAGATGTTACATAGTGATTCGTGTCATTATGAAAATGCACCATGGGATCAATATAAACAAGAATACTGAATCCAAAGTAAAGCATGGATATGAGACATAGGAAAATCTAATTATTTCATTGTATTTGTTTAAATCACTTTGCTGTAAATTCTTTGCCTTTTGTTTTTATGTATTTTTTATTTTGTCACTATAATTATGAATTGTATCCACTTTTTATGTACAAGGAAGTGTGGGCTTGTGTTGACATGAACAGACTTGTCGCTGCTGTTACCTGCTTGCCAAGAGTGTAACCTGACAACATGTTCGAGCCTTGTCCAGACCTGGTGGGGGCTTGTAGCTACTGCTACCTGAATGGTAGCCAACGTGTTCGGGCTTGCCCAGGCTTGGACCCCAGCACAGTAAGCACGACACGACCCCAGCAGAAACTGCCTGTAAAAGGGGCAGTGACCAGGGGTAGGACGGACGTGTTGGCGGAGCGCAGACTCCCCGCGTCCCCAGCACTGCTTGCCTGTTCCTTATCAACGAATTAATAAATTGCCTTATTGATCGACCTACCTGATTGTGGTGAGCAAATTTATAACACCCAACAAAACAAATTTTAATTAATTTCCAAAAATGTAATGATATATGATAAGAAGAATTAAACAAACCCACAATAAATCCATGGTAAGTACAAAAGGAGAAAGTATGAATGGCACTTTTGATGCATATATTGAGTAAATAAGGTGATAAAGCTCATGGATGCATGAAACAGTCCCTCTTTTATGATTTCAAAGGAAGGAGCACAACTGCAGAGGCTTCCCAGAGAGCTGTTGTCTCATCATCCCCTCCTTGAGTGACAACAAGGCAATTAATATTGGTAAGGACAGCCATTAACACAGGGAGGATGTGCTTTTAACAGCAAATGGCAATCACCAAATTCAAAGCAACTCAAGCTGTTGCTTTGGTGAGCTCTCACTCTGGTGAAAACACACGCAATGTCCTTGCCAGTAGTTAGCCACTGCTTCTAAACAGTGAAAACCCCATGCATGTGAACATATTTTGATAAGGTATTTTTATGCCTTATAGCAGATCTTCATTAACATCATTACGCCAAGGCATACAGGGATAATGAGTACAACTACAGTTTCCCATAGTTATAAAACAAAGACCTACCCCTGGGAGCAAATCCAGCCCACTGCTCATTTCAGGCAGAGGGGACCAGAATTTATTCACACCAATCATAGTTGCCCCACCCCTTAAAGTGAAACTCAACCTTCCTCTGTTTCAAAGGGAGGCATAAAGCACTTGAGAAGCAAAATTTACGGCAAGTGCAAAACAAACATGCTCAAAAGCAGAATATGTAGAGAGAAAAATCCCACTCTCAGACTACATAGGATGACTTGGCTTTTGCATTCAGATGTCAGCTATCAACAGAGCTAACAAAAAGCAGTACCAAAAATGCTGGCTAAAAAGCTAAATAAATCATTCAACCTTTCTTTCAGGAAGATTTCTAAACATCAAACAAGCTGATAGATTTCACTGAAAAAAAAATATACTTCTCAGGCTAATTATCGCCTAGGCTTTACTGCAAACTTAGTCTTCCTAAAATCATTTCTAAAAACTGTAAAATCCACCTGGATTTGAACTCTTTCATGCCCTCCTGAGATGCAGAGCACTTCCTCCCATCAGCAAGTTGTGCATATACTCAGTATCTCCATCAGTACTGATAAAACCAGCTTAGAGCTATATATCACTTTATGTATTAGTGACATACCAAGATGTATTTTCTTTGAAGAGGGAAAGAGATCTGCCTTACTAAAAACCTTGCTTTTCAGAAAAGGTCCATTCACTCCTCAAGAGAATTTTAAGCTTTCCAAGCAATTCACTGTAACTTCACAAAATATCTCGAAAATTTTAGGCTGAACTCAAAATAACACCTCAATAGTTTTAAGAAAAAACCTAAGTACTTCGAATCCATTTGAAATACCATTGTAACTGTCTGCAAAATGGATTCTTCAGCCATTGTTTAGTCTTTTTAAGGAACTGGTAATCACTTTGGATAAAGTAGCACATACTGGAACATTTATTAAATAAATAAATGCCTTGGGCCTCAAGCATACCCAAAACAAAAGCGCTTTACAGTATGCAATTCCCTTTACTTGCCTGAACTAGAGTCTGTTCAGGAGTGGAATATTTTCAGCTCCTGAAGTTTTCAATGCTGGTTTGAGTGTTGGATGTGTAATGGAATGATTTTCTCCACACTCCTGGGCTATGTGTGGATGAAATGATTTCTGTTGCACATCCTGGCCAGAATAAAGCCACACCTTGATTCTCTAACACTAGAAGTGTTGTTGGAGGGATTTTTTCCCTGCAGGTTTGGTGACAATCTCACCTTCCATGAATAAATTGTGACAAATGTGATTTGTGCTAATTAAATTGTAACTATATTAGCAAAATTGTATTTAGATCAAGACAATTGTTACAGAGTGAAGGGGAGATGGGTGAGACAGGGTAAAGGACATCCTCCAGATGTTGGGAGTCAAAGGATGTTAGAAGGGAGTCGAACAAGGATGTTGAAAGGGAATAGCAGAAGGACAGGTCTGACAAGCAGCATCTAGAAATAGAAAGTTTTGACCTTGAAATGGGTCAAAAATGGGATGATTCCAAGCATGGGAATCAATTATAAGTCTTGTTATGGAAAACATCTGCTCAGTTACATAGGGCACTTGCCCTACCTGCAGGTCACAACTTGGTCATTGATGAAGACAATGAGTCTTCATCGGAAATAAAACCCTCAAAAGGATGAGAGACCCCTAATCCATTAGTAGAGCATGCGCCATACAACATAGTGACATAGATTTTAGGAATAGAAACTAGGAGTTTTCTAGAAAATTCTGTAGCACACAGTATATCAGTGGGATTGTTAGCCTTGATGCTTTGGTACGTGAGGAAAGGCGAGTCCCTGCCCGTACCCCTGGTCGAGGGGAGGGGGCCCTACCTGGTCGGTTTTGCTTATGCTTTATATGAACCTCAATTACACTAAATTACTTACTATCAGATTTTGTATATACTCAAATATATGTATCTAATACTTTGATTGTATTCACTTATATACAACTGTTGCTATTAAAAATTTGCTGCTAAATTTAATCTTGTTGTTTGATAAATTGGACAAATAGAACATTATTCATAACAGTATCGAAATACAGGAGGGGTTGGAAAGAGCTGAAGACATGAACCCTTTAATGCCTTGTACTTGAGAGGTTTCAGCCGTGCTGGAGGTGAGAGCAGTAAAGCACCAAACCCTGCCAACCTTCAGCCCTGGGGGACAGCATCTGCCCAGCGCTGGAAACCCAGCCAGGAGCCATCGCAAGGGTTTAGAAGCCATTTATGCTTTAAAAGCCATTTGTACCAGGGCTGCGTGCACGCTCAGGGAGCTCCCCGCGCCCCAATGAGCTATTACAGCGGCCCGGGGCGGGGCCGGCGGGGCCGGGCCCTACAATAGCGTGCGGGCCTCGCGCCCGGGACGGACGGCGGCCGGGCCAGCCCCTCACGTGCCGCCGCTGCGGCCGAGGGGCGACGGCAGCACGGGCGNGCGGGCTCGGGGTGCGCTCCCGTGCGCGGGGCCGGACGGTGCCCGGCCCTCACTGCCCGGCCCCACGCCGGACATTCCGGCCCGCCCGGCCCCTCCCCTCCCGGGCAGGGAACGGGGCTGCACAGACACGGTAAGGGCGCGCGGCCGGCTCCCTTCTCCCCGGCTGCGCGTTTGAGTCCCTGTGCCGCGACCGTCTCGTCCCCTTTCGTCCCTTCCCATCTCTTCCGTGGGGTGGGGTGTTGTCCCTCTGTCCCTCCGTCCCTCTGTCCCTCCATCCCCCGGCGGAACGCGCAGGTCGCTTGTCCGCCGGCAGAGCCCCGCGGCAGCGAGGGGCAGGCCCGGGCACGTCCCAGGAGGCGCCGTCTGCGCGGCCCCGCCGCGCTCCGCACGCTGGTGGGCTGCGGGGCCGCGGGTACCCCGGCGGCGTCTCGGGGCCCGGGACGCTCCGTGCGTCTGCCCGGACTGCTGCATCTTGGCCGTAGAGTCTGGGAGGTTTTTGGTGAGTTTGCCGCGTTTTAGCTGTTTTATTGGCTGGTGTTGTTTCTCGTGGCAGATGATCGATACCCTGGAGAGCGGCGGGGCTCGGGACCTGCTGCTCGAGCTCCCCGCAATGCTGGAGCAGGAGCTGCGGGCTCAGCCCCGGGCCGCCGGCCTCAGGCTGCTCGAGGCTGCCCACGACAACGGCCTGCGAATGACCGCCCGGCTGCGAGACTTCGAAGTGAAAGATCTCCTCAGCTTAACTCAGTTCTTTGGCTTCCACACTGAGACGTTCTCACTAGCTGTGAATTTCTTAGATAGATTCTTGTCAAAAATGAAGGTAAGGCTTTTTAAAGTATAAGCTAGTTCCTCTTCGAAGCTAGAATGTCTTGGGTTTAAATAAAGGTTAAGCTCCTTCCAGAGATTTTTGATAGCACAGAGCTAAAAAATGGTGTTCTCCGTTCAGATTTTGGTATTGTTAAGAAAGGTGTTTCCTCTGAAGAAGGAAAATCTGAAGGATACCCATGGGCTGGGAAACAGGATGTGTTAATAGCTTAGACCAAGATAGACTGCCTGTCTTGTTGCATAGATACAAGAACATCTTAAATTGCTTCTTATTTAACTGCCCTTTCAACCTATCACTAAGCCTTGTGTATAGCAAGATGCTGTTGAACACTTAAAATCTGTTAGCACTTAAAATTAGTTAGCACTGCATTCTCCCATGAAGATGTGACATGCTGACCTGGGTTGTTTTCAATTGTTTAAGAATTAAAGACAAGACAGGATTACCACTGTACAATTTGGACAAGAACAAAAGCTTGTTTTCCTTGTGTGTTCAAACAAAAATGAGAAAGCTAGATGGAATGGGTGGGAAAATGATGATTTCAAAGACTTGTGAATCCAGAATAAGCAGTAAAAATCGGGACTGCATTGTTTATGGAATAAAATAAGAAAATTTATATATACGTGTATATGTGTGTATATATACTTAAAATAGAGTTAGAAATCCCCAATTTTTTACTATCACCCAATATGTACACCACTTCAAATCCTAAAAGCTTCCTAATAGGCTTAGAACCCTATTAACAAGCCAGTTCTACCTCAATTAAAATTGCTCTGCAGTCTTGCTTTTCAGATGAACGAGATACAATTTACAGTGCATAACTGTTTTCTTGTTTGGTTAAATAAAGGTAAGAATGTTTGATAAAAGACTTAGTTTTCAATCTCCAAAAAGCAAAACAACCCCTTATTCCCCATAATTTTTTTATTAAATGGATTGGAGCCTACAATTTGATACTTGCATGTTGTAATAGGTGATCAGAGGCCTTCTTTGAAAATAACAATTCACTTTTCTTTAGGTACAGCCTAAACACTTGGGCTGTGTTGGACTCAGCTGCTTCTACTTGGCTGTGAAGGCATCAGAAGAAGAGAGAAATGTGCCCTTAGCCACTGACTTAATTCGAATAAGCCAGTATAGGTTCACTGTTTCTGATATGATGAGAATGGAGAAAATCATATTGGAGAAATTGTGTTGGAAAGTCAAAGCTATAACAGCCTTCCAATTTCTACAGCTCTATCATTCATTCATTCATGAGAATTTAAGCTGTGAAAGGTACAATAGCTAATCCTGATTTTGCTATAACTGCCTATGATCAGAGAATGTAGAATATAGAACAATAAGCACGGAAATTGCTTGAGTAATTTGCCTTTCTATACTTTTAGAATCCCACGAACTTTCCCCCTTTCTGGTAGTTGTCATAAATGTGAGCATCTCTGGTTTAATATTATCGTAATTTTAAATACTGTTTGCATAAATGGAGTATTGCTCTCTGAGCTGCAAACCAAACTTGCTCAATAATAATGATATAATAAATCTCTGCTTATGCTGCAGTGAAGTATTGCCTCATTGTAAAGACTGCAAAATCTCATTTAAAAAATATTCCTTTTACTAGTAAGCACTGAAATTCCTTGTTAAGCCTGCTTTGGTAATGCAGCTCTTCCCCAGTGTAACACAAGATTTATTTTTGGCATTGAGACTGCCAAAACTGAACACCTGTTTGAATGTAATCTGGGACAAATGAGGCTTTTGTTTAGATAATGAACATTCTTGCTGCTTCTCTGAGTTCCCAGAGTGATGCTGCCTTGATCAAGTTTGCATTTCTCTAGGTTCACTCATCTGTTTTTGTTACAGGAGAAAATACCTTAATTTTGATAGACTTGAGACCCAACTTAAGGCCTGTCACTGCAGACTCATGTTTTCTAAAGCCAAGGTAAACATCTTGAAAATTGGAAGAAAATTAAACTGCTGAAACTTAACAAAGAAGTGTTTAAAAACATCTTCTCTCTCTCCAGCCTTCTGTCTTGGCACTGTCTATTTTGGCACTAGAGATAGAAGAACAAAAACTGTTGGAGTTGATGGAGGCATTGGAATTTCTACAGTTACATTCCAAGGTATGTGCAGATAAAATTTCAGGAGAGGATGGAAGAAAAATGCATGAAAAGGTCTACACTGTGGGAAAGGGACAGGTGCATTGGCATATTGGTTTCTTTTGTGGCTTTCTTGTGATGTTTTGTTGAGTTTTTTTCATTTGGCTTGGGATATTTGGCTATCTTGTTGAAGAAGGTGAAAGTACATGTACAAAGTAAAGATTTAACTAGTTATTAACATAGGACATTCTGTCTTGTTATGTAGATAAGCAACAGAGAATTGACCTTCTGGAAAGAGCTAGTGTTAAAGTGCCTTATGGAATATTCCTCAAGCAAGTGTTCCAAACCAAATGTGCAGAAATTAAAATGGATTGTGTCTGGACGTACAGCTCGGCAGCTTAAACATAGCTACTACAGAATAACACACCTTCCTACCATTCCAGAGACCATCTCATAATAAGTAAGTCCTTGTAAAATCAACTTCTGATAATACAGAAGTAAAATTGGCTGTTAACTACCTCCAGGGTCCTTATAGGTGACCTCCTGGAATCAAGTAACTGAAGTGCAGTCAGCCTGTTCTCATGTTCATGCTTAAGTCAGTGCTGTACCTGAAGCAGTGACAACTTGATTAATGTATGAACACTGGAGAAAGAACGGATGTGTGTTGTGGTAGCAGAAAGGTTCTACAGACATTGGGACTGCATTCACACTAAAATACGGAGTAAAACTTGGAAAAGGGGAAAAAAAATCCTTGCTCTTATCCCAAAAAGAAAACCAGTCTGTTAGAATGAGTTTCTTGTAATTGTTGCCTTAAGCCACTTAAAAGTAAGACAGTTTTATACAGTTTTACATGTATAACTGCTTAGTGAAGGCTAAAATCTGTAATTCAGTTATTCCTGTTACTGTTGTTTTACCCTGTAAAAATGGTGAACTTCTTCCTTACCTAGACTTTACTTCCACATTTTTCTGTAACAGCTGTCTTGCTGTCTTCTTGTATTAATATCATGCTTTGTTTGCCTCTTGTAGAAAGCACTTCAGTTGACTGGTTTGTTTGGGTTTTTTTACAGGGGTACAATAAAATGAGAAGACCATCCCGTGACCTTGTCAATTGGCACACTAATGTTTGAGGAACAGTCTGAACCATGATCTTAATAATGAAGAACTCAGCTCATGGAAATAATATGTAACATTTCAGACTAAAGATCCTTCCACCAAATACCAGTTCTTTTCATGGTGAATTCAACAGTACATGGTGTCAGTACTTGGTAGACTGTTCACTAGTCAGTGAAATAACACAATCCCAATACAAGGAATTTTAACACCTTATAGTTTGTAGAACAGCTTGTGTGATCTAACCTTGGTTTACAGTAACTGCAGGTGCTGAATTAGGTATTAATTTTTAAAACCTGGATCACTTTCTGAGGATTATGGGATACCAGGAAAATCTGATGTGCAGTAGTGTAGTGCTGCAGTGTATTAAGAAAAGAAAGACTAAGCCCACTCAATATTGATGACAGCAGCAAATGTCTGCCAGCTCACCTGGTGTGCTGTTTGGGCAATACCTGTGTCCACATGTTCCTGCCAAGATGGGCACTGGCCTCCTACCACAGACACATTAAACATTAGCTTATGTGATACCCACTGAACATACTGAGTAGGTAGAGCAGGAGAAAAGAGAAACTTAACTGTGTTCCTTTAGGAAAGACAGTCACTAGCACAGCATCAGTAACTGCAGTATTTTGTAAGAGCTGTAGTTTTCCAATGCCACAAGTTACCTCATTGAGTGTAAAAACTTGGTGATACTTAATGAAGACTAAGGGAAAGAACTGGGTCACGTGTAACCCTTTCATGCCCTAAATCTGACATGAGTTTTCCAGAGTTTTGCTGTACTAGAGTAAATGCTGATGCTGAACAGGCACATTGTTACAAGTACAGTAGGAGCAGGGCTAGTTCCCCATCTTGGCCTGTGTGTAGGAGTAATCCAGTTGAGAAATTACGAAGATTGCTTCAACTCTGATCTCTTTAACGGTAAGCTTTGTAAAACGCAACTGTTTGTTCTGACAACCAGGTCAATATTTGAGGCATTCATGTTTATTGTGCTAACAAGGAAGTGAATAATAAGAATGTATTATTGTATGTTAGATTAAAAGAGGTTCTGGGAGAGTGTCGCTAATGTCTTCTTCAATTCAGCATCACTGTGGGACAGAGGCTGTTTGCAACAGGCTGTTAAACCTGATTGTCGTAATGGACTGATGGAGTGGAGGAGAGATCAGTGTGTGGGATGAGGTGTTAGCCAGCCAACCCTTCCCTGTAATGGTACCAGCTGAAGTGGAAACCATTCTTTGCATATCTCAAACTAGTTAAAGCATTCACAGAAGACTCCATACCAAAGCTCTCTACTGGATAAATCAAGTCTTCTCATGAGCTCACGGGAGTGATTGCATTGCAAAATGTGTAACTGGGTATCACACCTGTCAGTGCTGCCTGGGCATTGAGCTGACCTGTGCAAAGTGATTCAAAGGTGTGGGAGAGGATGCAATGTGCAATTCTAGTTGTCATGTCTCAAGATATGTACCTTTAAATTAAACATTGAAATGTGCTTAACTAGTAGCTTTTTTCTTGTTTTGTTATGAATAAACATGACTTATCTGAACAGTACCTGGAGAAAAATTTCCAGGCAGGAGCTAAGACATAATGAAGATTTTTTTTTCGCCCAATTTATTTTTATAAGAGGTTGAAGCTGCATGGGAGCAATTAGACAACCACAGGAAAAAAAGGTAAATATCTTAATAGTATCTAGTCTTCAGCAGTGACTCACAGAATGGGTCAAGTTGGAAGGGACCATGGATCAGCTGAACAGCCCCAGCTCCCAAAGCCTTTCCTTGGAGGGATATCCTTCAATCCCTTCCACAGCCTCCACAACCTCTGCTGGACTTCCTCCAGGAGCTTCATGTCCCTCCTGTCTTGAGCAGCCCAGCTGGACAGAACACTCCAGATCTGGCCTCACTAGGGCTGAGCAGAGGAGCAGGATCACCTCCCTGACCTTCTGGCAATGTTTTTCCTGATTCACCCCGGCATATAATTAACCTTCTTGTCCCTCAAGGCACTGCTGGCTCAGGGACAGCTCACCAGGACCCCAATGTCCTTCTCCACAGGGCTGCTCTCTGGCAAATCAGCCCCAGCCAGGTGCATGGGGAGATTCCTTCCCAAGTGTAGATAAGCAAGAATAAGAAGAAATCCTTGCATTAAGACAAGCAGTAGATTTGTAACTGATTTGTTTACTATGGTGTTTCTAAAAAGAAAAAAACACCCAAAACAAATATTCTGCTTAAAGATGTTACTTTTTTATGTACACCTTTCTCTATAGTCTGTGCCTTAGTATCACAGCTTATAAATCAGCTGGTAATATTTTGTCTTCATTCTGCTGGAAAAGATCTTCTTTCTCTTCAATGAAGTAATTACTTTTGGCAATAATCCATTGAAGAGATCACTGAAGTCTTCAACAGTTACATGATTCAAGTCCTTAACTGTAACATGTAGTTTGTCTAAAGGATCACATATAAAAAGTTCAGTTTTCAAGACTAGAAAAGTCTGGTCCTCCTTTGCTGTAGTTTCCAGAAATTTCTGCCCCACTGAAGTCAAACCCAGGGTTCTGATGGAAGTAAAATTAAAAATTGTTTAGTAAGTAAATGATTTAGAATAAAAATGCTTTTTAAAATCCCAGACAACCCATAAACAAAAACCCTAAATTGCTTTTTGTTAATATTCTGCCATTGTAATAAGAACACATAATAATCAACTTGTCATATGTTTATCACAGCACTGAAATCCTTGGAAAATGCATCAACAGACTCTGAATTGTCATAGTTTGGTTGCCTACTGGTGAACTGACTTCGTAATGCTGTTTTTGACTTAGCAAGTAGTCAGATCTCCCAGAAAAGAAATATTAATGAAAGTTTAGGAAAGAGATCTGGCTTTTGGTGTCCTTTGAAACTACCTTTTGAAAATCTAAGTACATGCCCTGATGGAGGGTTCATAAAACTGCTGTTCTCTGCTGCAGTACATAGCCTGCTGATTCAGCTGGTATGTAAAATGTAATTCTACACCCCTGCAGACAGGTACAGGAATAGTTGTGTGCCAAAGGGATAGCAAAACAATTTAGGCAATTTTAATAAAAGCATAAGGAACATCTTTTCCAGCTAATTATTCCATTCCATCTTACATTATAAACAAGCATATTCAGTAGAGTTTGATGTTTGAATTTTATTGTAAATATGGCTGTGTCATAATTCTAGATAATAACAGAAGTTGTGCGTAGCCTAACAGGTAAAAAGTAGTTAAGAAGATACAATTACTAAAACAGCAATAGCACCTCCAAACTCACCTGAACTTATAACCCTGCAGGCAGACTAATCTCTTCAAAGCGCAGTGATAAAACCTTGTAAGCATTTTATAGCTATTGAACTAAAGCATATATTTCCATGGCATTTGCTCAGCTTTCCTGGCCATAACGTCTGTGTGCTAACAAAAAATATAAGGAGTAATTATGGTCCTGATGCCTTGGGTTTTAGCATTTATATTCTTCAGATTCTCTGCTGCTTGGTGTGTAACTCTGACACTTCATATTAGGTGTTAGTAAGCTCTCTTCACAGGGTAGTTAGACAAAACAATCCCTTCCCAGCTAGAGAATCAAGGACAACTGTTACCCAAAAAGCATAAACAACGTTAAAGGGAAGGGGGCAAGGCAGGGGGTTGAGATTTCATAACCTGGAGCTGTGGTCGGAAAACTGACCCCAATATGTAGACAAACCAAAACTTATAAAAGTGTAAAAACTTGTGACAGAGATCCATCTTGGAGTCAACCCAGGTGCAGCCATGGCCAGGCTCTTGTACTGCCCAAGGCCTTTTAAGGCCTTTCAATAAATACCTATTTTATTCCTTTTAACTCTGTCTAGTCTCTGTTCCACATAAACTTTTCTAGGCATCAGGCTTTTAACTTACTTCTCTTTGGAAACGCTCCAGTGTAAGTTTCCTTTGCATCTGGTCCTGTACCCAAGGATCAGCAGCATATTCGTTTTCTAACAGAGAAGTCCAACAATTTCCAGCGTCTCTGTTTGTCTTCATTAGAACAATTCGTATCATCTGCCTGTCTTCTGTTGAATGAAAACACATAGAGCAACCTTTAAACTCAGTCCTACATGTTGGTTCGTTCCTTGGTTTGGTGAATTCACCATTAACAAGCACAAGACATGAAGTAATTTAAGTTCTTAATGCCAATGCCAACCTAGTTCTTGATAAATAAATAAACATTAACAAGGAAAAAAGGGTTAAGACAAAGATAGTCTATATTGTCATCTCTCCCCTTCTGGCCTGTAAGATGCTGAAGTTGTTTTAAGGGATTAAACACAGTTCAAAAGCACTTCTGTTGCAAACATAAAGTAAGCTCTTGGAGATGTTCATAACAAAGATTTAATCTATTACTATAGACAACTCTGCTAAGGCAATAATGAAAAATTTAAGATCAGGCTTTACAGAGAGTTATAACCCACAAAAGCCAGAACTAAGTTTTAGCAACATATGAACGAAGGATTATTTAAGAAAGAGTGTATGGCCATAAAGAATATATTGGAAGCATGTTTCAAAGTAAATGTGCAGGGTGTTTAGTTCTACTGAAGTGAATAAATACAGCATTAGAAGTGTATTTTGAATATTATTTGCATACTGAAAAAGACTAGGCTTTGCTTCACAATGTGGATTAACACTTTTAATTTCAATGCTTAAATTAATAAATCATCAATAAATATTTAAAATAAATATCATAGCAAAACACTGAGCAGCACAGTCCACAAATATGATTGCCAGTCCTCAAAATATTCTGAATACTTAACACTGTTTATGATCTAATGGCCCAATATTCTTTCTTTCCTAATTATATGTAAGAACCTTAAGTGTGATTTTGAAAATTCTTTCTGATCCTCCTGGACTGCAGATTTTGTCATTTATTCAAAAAATGTAACGCATAAAAAGTAGTAATTATGGAGAATCATAGATTACGTAACTGTACCATAACTGTTTACCTTTAAATGAAAGTTTGAAACCTCTCACTATATGGAAATGTTTGTAACCCATTGATTATGACCTTCCAGGATGCAGCATTTTCTCATTAACCTTAGTCTCAAGTGCTTTTGTAGTACCTCAGTTCCTTAATCCAGCAATAACAATTGCCTTTTTACAAAGCTATGGAAAGAAAGTAATCTTTCCCAATAATAAGGAGGAGGTAAACTATTCTGCAGTGTCTATTGGAAAGTTTTACTGCCTTTATAATATCACCTCAGATGTAGGTTATTACCTAAGGTCCATGTTCCTTCATCAGTTACGGTAGAGTCAAAAAGTTTACCCTGCAAAAGACAGATACAATATTACAAATTAGTAAAACCTCTTCAGCATGCAGTTTACATTGAGTTATGAAGTTTTACTCACAACTTAAACACCTTGTATTCTCCTGAAAATGAACAGGGTGATCTGGCCCTAAAAGTATACACTTGCATGTAGCAATAAATAATTATTGCTTGTTATGCAATTATTTTTTTAATTGAAGATTTAATACCTTCATTGTTTCAATATCTGGAGTCATTGTAAAGGCTTGTGTTTCTCAGCAGGTAATGCCATTTTTAATATCACGAAAATGCAAGTGTTTTTGCCAGGAGTAAATCTAGCTCTGGTGCAGGGTACAGGTAATATGAGCAGCTCATTATAAATGTGAAAGTAAATCTGTCTTTAGGCTGGTTTTTTGGGGTTTGTTTTTTTTCTTTTTTTGCTTTCTGGAGCAATTGAAGCTGTGCACTGAAATGCTGTCCACATTCACGTTAAAATCCATGTGAATTTGTATCTTTATTTTTCATAGAATCACAGAACTGTTTGGATTGGAAGGGACCTTAAAGTTCATCTCATTATAGCTCCCTGACATGGGCCGGGACACCTTCTACTGTCCCAGGTTGCTCCAAGCCCTGTCCAACCTAGCCTTGAACACCTGCAGGGATAGGGCCTCCCCACTCTCACAGGGAAGAATTTCTTCCTAGTATCCAATAAAATACTGTCTTCTGACAGTTTAAAGCCCTTTCCCCTTGTCCCATCACTACATGGCCTTCTAAGAAGCCCCTCTCCAGCTCTCTTTTCATGTACTGGAGAGCAGGCATCATTTGTAAAACCTCCTGCAGGTGAACAAAACTGTTTCCAATGAATGTCATTTTTAATGTGTCAAACCTGGGATAAAGAACAGAGAGGCACCATAGGGCACAGGTGTGCAAACCTTCTCCCAGGTGTCTAATGACATCACATGAGGATGCAGTCTAAGCTGTGCCAGGGCAGGGCTGGGTGGGACATCAGGAAGAAATTTTACAGAAGGTGTGACAGACATTGAAGCGACCTGCCCAGGGAGGTGGTGAAGTCACAGCCCCTGAGATGTTTAAGAAAAACCCACAGTGGTCAACTGTTCAGGCTAGACTCGATGGCCTCAGAGGTATTTTATAACCGAACTGAGCCCGTGACCCCACAGCGCTCCGCGGCCTACGCGCCGGGAGCAGCCGCTAGCCTGTTCCCTGCGGGCTGCCCACGGTACCTGCAGCAGCTCCTGCCCGCACACGGCCAGGGAGATGTGCCGGCTCCGCAGGCTGCAGCGCACGTCCTTGGCGCGGGTGCCCGGCGGGACGCGCACCTCGATGAACACCTCCTCCAACGTCTGGTACCAGCGGCCCCAGGGCGTCCCGCAGGGCACCACCCCGCTACGCTCCTCGAACGGAGCCGACATGGGACACGCCGGCAGGGCAGCGCACCGAACCGCACAGACTGAGCTCCGCACAGCCCCGCACAGCTCCACGATTCCGGGCCCCCGTCCCGGCCCCGCTCCGCCCGGAGCACTCGCTCCGCGCACGCGCGCTGCCAGCCACGCCCCCCGCCGGGCCCGCAGCNCGGCAGCTGATTGGCTGGGCGGCGCGCACTGCGGCCGTTGGTCCCTTTGAACACTGTGCCGCGGGGGCTAGCGCCGTCATGGCTTCCGCGCGCGCGCCGCTCTGCAGCCACCTTCACCGCGGTGGGAGCGCTGGTACGTGAGGCGAGGGGACAGAGGGAGCGGGGGAGAACCTTTCGGCGGTGCCCGAGGAGCCAGGGATCGGCCTCTGTGCGTTCCTTCTTGTGAGGAGCAGCCCGTAGCGCGGTGCCTGAGAACCCTCTGGGTTCTCGCAGGGGTTCCCTTCTAAGGCAGAAGGTCCCGACTTCGTGTCTAGCCCTGGCATGCCAAACACAGTAGTGAACGTAGATTATGTACGTATTAACTAAAGCGATGCTAAGCCTTGCTGCCTCTGGTTCCATAGTACCGCGCTGTAAGAGGAACGTGCAGAGCTTATCATGGCTGAGGCACTGCTAGCGAGAGCGTTTTCTGATGTACGAGTTTCTCACAGTGAGACTTTGGCTGTAGATTTACCCTAGATGTGTTATCAGCCTCAACTCATCGAAGCTGAAAACCCTGTAATTTACCTTCCTTGTTCGTTGTTGTTCCGAAAATCTCATTTCTAGCATGTGCCCCTCTGCAAGGATCCCATAACGTTAAGCCATCAGATGAAGTGGGAAGTTTGCTGTCCTCTGAAGCATGCCAAGGGGTTAGGAAACAGAAGGGTAAGTAAAAATTGCACAGAGCACAATGATAAGATATCTTTAGATGTTACAATTGTTAGTGCTGTTACTGCTCTGCTCCTCAGAAATTGGTTTCTGTTGGAGAGACTCACTGCCTACCTTCCAGCTCAAAGGAGGAGCTGTAAAAACATCTATTGGAATCTTCCAAAAATAGCTTTCTATGTGACTTGTGCTAATTAGAGGGGGGCTCTGGAGGTCAAATAAACTACTTATTAACCTAGGATTTAGAGATATTTCCATGCATTTTTAATATCTAAAGCATCCTTCAGTTCAAAACTGACATTATGGATCTGGATCATGGCAAGGAAACTTGGCAGAAGTGGAAATATCAGAAGTGTCTGTCTGCCACCTATCTAAACTCTTTCCAAGTGCCCAGATGACTAATATTGAACTGGCTGATTGCAGTAAAAAAGTAGCTGGTATTGGGTTGTGAAGTTTATAGGCTAACAATCAGGTGGAATGTTGTCTTTTGTACACAGTCAATTAACCTTGCGTAGTTTGGTTACATTTGCCTCCCTGTGTCCGTGCACACCCTCTTCCTTCACCATTCTCTTTTACATGCTTCTGCAGGTAAGACAAATCTGAGCAGTGAGAAGAGTGCACCCACTCCGGTAACTGCAAGGAGACTCCCATCTCTCGGATCGATGGTAAGACTCTGCTGTGGTGTCTGTAGCACTGTTAAATCCCACCTAAATCTCTCTGATGGCTTAAACAATGCAGCCCCTGCATACAATTCTCATTGATCTACCCAAGTGAACTATAGAACATATTGTATTTGTGTTCCTGAAGACGTAAGCTAGAAAAATGGAGTTGCTGTATCCTTGGGAATCATGTGATAATTAAATTGGAACTACAGAGAAGCTTATTGTATTTGGTGCCACACTCTTGGGTTTTCTTTTCCTCTTGCTTACCTTCTGTAATTATGGTGTGGCTCCTTTTTAAGGAGATTGTGTTCCT
The DNA here is from genome assembly GCA_013397375.1 of Toxostoma redivivum. Classification (NCBI taxonomy): domain Eukaryota; kingdom Metazoa; phylum Chordata; class Aves; order Passeriformes; family Mimidae; genus Toxostoma; species Toxostoma redivivum. The sequence goes on from VXBI01005475.1 coordinate 231,717, forward strand.
GCTCTCATGGGCTGGGCAAGGCAGAGTGGAAACCTGGTGGTAAAAGGAACAGGGAGGGATTGGTACTGCGTGTACAGGTTCTCAGTGTTCTATGCAAGGATATGGATTTCAAGTTTAATAGCTTAAGCTGAAAAATTATAACCCTGATGTACTAATTAGGTTTATGAATATTGATGATGTAGGATGATATTCTGCAAACAAACCTGAGGTGAAGATATTAAAATGCCTTTATGAAGTTTAGGGGTGCTAAAGTCTCCAACTTTGTTAATCTTCTTCCTGTGCCTGTAGTTATGAGCTGTCCTTTCAAAGTAATGCTGATGAGAAAATATAAGGGTAAACCCCATCCTAACCCGATACTTTTCTGCCCTGTCTGGGAGAGACAAAGGTTTGCTCTTTATTTGGTGTGTATCTTTGTAGTGTCTGTATGAAGCACTCACTCTTCTATTTAATTGTGCTCAGCTACTATGAAGCTAGAGATTTCTAACACATCTCTCTTCCAAAGCCGGGTAATGGGATTGTGAAGACTAAAAAAGATCTTATGCTTATGAAAGAGAAAAAGAAACAGAAGGCACTGGAGAAGGAGGTATGAATCTATTATGTATGTGAAATCCTGTAATGTCTCCCACTTAGAATAATGAAAATTACAAGCTGGTAAAACTGGCCTCTTTTGCATCACGCAGCATACAAGTAGTTTACAAATCTCTGTGCAAAATAAAGATTATCAAATATTATGGATGTACAAAGCTAATTGAATTGCATTAATTCCTGCTGATTGTGAGCAACTATTCTGTCAGTCTTTTCAAAAACAGAACTAAGTCCTCTGTTGGCTGCTCCAAAAAGGTTCTGTTTTATTGAACAATCTCTAGCTGAATTTTTTTGCTCACTGATTGTCATACTTTTAATGCTTAAGAGGCACTGTAAAATGTATCAGTATACTTCTGTGTGTGCTAATTGGTGCCTTGTGTCTCAAACGTCACGTTCTGCCTTTTTGTCTGTCATAGCTAAAAAGGAGAGTTGGCTTCTGTTGCCCATTAAAGCTAAGACTATTCTAATTTTAACATGTTGTACTGGCTCAGTAACATAAAATAATTCAGATGAAACACTGCTATTGTATGGTGCATAATAATAGAGAATTGTGGTGATTCTGTTATTTCCTTCCTGTGAATGAGAGTTGCAGATACATATTCTGAATGAAAGTAAATACAGTTTGGATGCCTATGCCTGTGATTTACTTGGGGGGTCTAAGCTAATGATAGTAGGACATAAAGAAAATACCTCATGTTTTAGATTCGTGCATTAGTGAGAGAACGTGGAGAGCAGGATAAAAAACTTCAGGCTCTGGATGAAGATCTTGTTAAGATTGAAGCAAAGCTGAGTGCTGCAGTTCAGGAGAAAACCTCTCTTTCGGCAAATGTTGCATGCCTGAAAAAACAGCTGCTGGAGATAACAAGAAGCAATGAACTACTAAAGTCAAAGGTATTCAGACAATTAAGTGCATCTTTGCTTTGCCTTTGCTGTTATTGAGCTTCCTGGACAAGAGGAAGCTTTAGTTGCTGATCAGCATCTGTTTTGATGTAAAGCATGTCTGCTTTGGGATCTTGTGCCCTTCTGTCTAAACACAGAGCAGGAGGGGAAACACTTGGAAAGGGTTGTGTGAGCAGCAATTCATACAAAGGAATTACACATTTATCTTCTTTTCTAACAAGCTGTCTGAAGATGGTGTGCAGAAGAAAATGAGCAGTCTATGTATGGAGTTGATGAAGCTCAGAAACATGAGAGATGCTAAGGAAAAGGTACGACCATTTGCACAGGACAGTAATTCTGAGCTGCTCAGGAATAAAACCAGTGATTCTCAGTATATTTTGAAGCTCTTGGCGGTAGTTCTTGTTTAAGAAGAGGCTGATATCTTTACAGAGGGATACTTGCAATCACACTAAGCATAGTAGCTGGTGTTATCATTAAATGGGGGTGATGATTAAATTTCAGTTCACCACTGTTTCTTCCACAATGCCTTTTTTTAACTAAGTCTGATTTTAATGTTAATATGTGTGTTTTGTTGTTTGTTTTTTTAAGACTGCACTGGCAAAGCAGGAAGGCATGGAAATGAAGCTGCAGGAAGTGCAAAGGAATCTAGAGCATTCAAAAGGAAAAGTGGCACAGTTACAAGAAAAATTGTAAGTGTTAGGAAGGGAATTAGATGAGATGATATGACCTGGCTGTGTTTCCATGCTTATCTTTTGTAGTAAGCAAAATCAAGGCTGTCTCCCTACTGAGCGGGAACGGACATTATCAGTGTTTGTAATCTGGAATAAATAGGATGGACTGAAGTTCTAACAACTGTTGTGATTTCATAGAACAACCATTAGAGACATTGTTTCTCTAGTGTATCTAACATTTTTCCAAAAGACAAACTGTATCATGTCAACCCTTTGTCTTCCAGTGTGGTATGGGTGGTGTTTTCTTGCGTATGGGGTAGGGAGGAAAGACATACCTCTTTAGAAAAGAATTGTTGTTCAGGTTGGAGGAGGACATTTGTATAGATGGGATATTTCTGGCCCTTTAAACTACAAAGTTAGGAATAAGCAAGAATAGAAAAGCATTAGAGCAGGAGCTGAAATCCTAATTCAGCACCTAGGCATTTGGCATGGATTTGATGAACGCATTCATGTTCTCCAGGGAAGTGCATTGAAGAGCCATTGTGGTGCCTTCAGAGCTGTTTTGATATAGACACGTGCTTGAAGAAAGGCAGCTGCCCAGTCTCTTGGTTTCAGCAGCTCTATGTAAATAGAGTGAGTTCTAACTCAGCACTTTCTATTTGGCCAAAAAAATGTCATGTGCTGCACAGTAACACTGCACTAATGTGTAGCCTATTGCTGAGGAAAGTGACCTAGGATGAACTTCCAAGCTATATTTAATGTCAGGTTGGCACAGTTGGCACTGTGCACAAACTTGGCTGTTAAAATACACAGAGGTTATAATGCAGGTAGTGCAGGTCACAAAGGGAGGAGATGCTGATTTGCTACAAAAGCTATATTATGTTAATGCGTTATTATGTTTGTGACATATTGCTCATGGCAAAATGTGGCTTAGCATCTTTATTACATCGTCTCTACTATATCATTTACTACAATGAGAAGACTATCTGGAACAAGTATGAAAAGAGGATAGAATCGCCGCTTAGAGCCAATATCAGTTTTTCAGCCAAACTGGGAGATGTAAAGTATATGTTACTAATTAACTCTGAATTTGCTTAAATATATGTCATAAAAACTGTCTGGTTTTAGGTCTGCTACTGAGAGAGAGAAAGTTGAAGAAAAGTCTGACACTGAAAAACTCCTAGAATATATTACAGAACTCAGGTAACAACAAATTGTTCTCAAGAAGGCAGTTTTCTTCTTGGAAACCAACAGTCCTAAACATGTTCATTTGTGTTGATTTGTAAGCTTACAAACAAAATTTAGTGGTAACAAGTGCTTGAATTTTCTTCTACAGTAATGTTGCAGAAACAGCTAAGAAATACAAACTGGAAGTCACCCAGATGGAGGAGACACTGAGTAAGAAAGACCAAGATATTGAGATCCTGAGGAATACCCTCAAAGCAAAAGAAGAAGAATCATGTAAACTGATGAAAGAATTTAATGAGAGGTGTCAATTGCTTCAACAAGAGAAAGGTAATATTAGTTCTTGTACACTGTTCCACTTGTGGGATCACTCACATGTCTTAAAACATCTCAAATAGGTGTTTTCTAAAATGTCAATTTAGACTGGTTTGTTCCAAATGAGAAGTCAAGTCTCTGAGCTCCAGCTAGAAACACCAAGGAATGTTTGTAACAACAGTCACTTCACATCTGATATCTCTTAATTAGTGTTTCCATGGAGGGTAACTTGGATGAATAGTATACAATGAAAATTGTAGGAGTGGCTTTAATCTGAAAGGTGAACATTAGGAAGTTCTTGTTCCTTACTCTTCACTGAGAAGTAGTATAATATTGTGTGAGTTTACTGCTAGCAGCTTGTACATAGGTTCATTGAGGTGTTGGGAATGTGGCAAGGATGCTTCTTCACCTCCTTAATCCTTTTCTCCCAACACCAGCAGCTGCAATACAAGACACGTACTCAGTTTTCTGTGTACTGTGCATTCTATGTGCTAGTTTGTGGAAGAAGCTTTGGGGAACTCATGTGGTTGTTTTCCCTGCCATACTGCTCTTCTGGTGAAGGCTAATTGCTTGGTCCAAACACTCCTGCTGTTAAAATTATTTTAAAGTGGTATACCTCAAGCCAGCTTTGAGGAGTTTCCAGATGGGTTGTAGGTATGGGTTTATTTTGTGGGAGGGTTTCTTTCCATGTTTTTGGTAGTTAGGCAAGGGAAAAACAAAGATGGAATTGAAGTATTATGTATGAATAATACATATTGTAGCTATTTGAAGATAGAGAAGGGAATTCGTGTTATAGTGACAACTTTTTTGTGCAGAGAAAGAGTTGTTGGAGGCCAAAGGACAGTTCCTGAGTATGAATGCTGAAATAGAAGACCTGAAAAAAAAAATTGATTTGGTGGAACAAGAACACCAAAAATTGCTTCAGAAACATCAGGAGGTCATCTCTCAGCTGCAGCAAGAGAAGGTAAATACAGGCTATAAATTAATTTAAAAGTATATTGTATTCCCAAGGATTGGTACTAAAAATTGTTGTTTTGGTATGCATGAGATGTGCATTCCACGGATTAGGTTATCGTTAATATAGCGGAGTGGGTACTGGCCTGCAGAGCTTTGTGTGGTTTAATAGGTATAAGAATCATTGCTGGTGGGATGGGGGTTTTGGTTCTTCCCATAGATTTGAAATTTAAACACTGCAAGTTAGCCCTTTAAGACCCAGAAAATACTGGTAGCTTTTAAATCTGTGGTATGCAGGAGTCATCTGCATCAATGCAGCAGAAGTTACTAGAGTTTGAAGATGAAGTAACAAGTGAGAGACATCTTCTGGAAGAAGAGCTGAATGATGCCATGAAGGAGCTGAATAAACTACATGTGAAGGAGAAGAAAGCTGAAAAGCTGGTGAAGCGACTGGAACAAGAAATCAAATCTCAAGATCTTGAACTTGCACAGATGAAAGAAGAGTTGAAAGGGTTTGTGAGAGAAACTTTCTGATTCAAGCTTTGAAAGGAAAAATGTTAAATTAGTAGTGCAAACAGAGCTTCTGAGCCAAATTCAGGTTTTAGAGACCTGAGCAGATCTGAAGTTATTTCTTGCTGATTGTTGATTACTGATAGTGATGAGATCTAATCACTAGCAGTAGTAACTTGAGTCAGTTTTACATTGCTGTAATTTAAAACAAAAAAAAAAAGCCAGCTGGGATTTGCTTGAAAGGCTGGTATTGTAGTGCTCTGACCTTGCTGTGCTGGGTAAGCTATGTGCATCTTGTATTGGCTATTTCTTTTCTGGAGAAGGCAATGACAAAAAGATTTTCTAGCCAGTTGTTTCTTGTTTAAGTTTACTATTAGGTCTTCAGTCTATTCTAGAGCTCCCCTGGAAAATAAGGGGAGGGGGAAGTCCTTTGTAGTACTTGTTGTGAAGATTGTTGTGCTTTAGTATGTGAGAAGTTACTGGTTTGTCACAATTAATTTATTGGTGCTGCTTCAAGCCTTCTCTAACTGATAGCAGCATTTGGTGATGTGTTCACACATACTTCTCTCCAGTGTGCAATGCTGAATTTTTATTTCAGGAAGAATGCGGAGTTGGAGCAAATCAAGGCAATGCATAGCAGTGCTGTATTGAAAATCCAAGAAGAGCACGGCAATACACTGCAGAAACTTGGAAAAGCTATTGCTGACTTTGAAAGGTATTTAAGTTTTATTAATGTATAGGACAGGCATTATCTCTTAAGATGATAAAATGTACTGTTCATTTATGTGCCTTGGTACTTCACACTGCATGCGAGTGTTGGCATGGCATCAGAGCAGAGGATTTTGTGATAGTATTTAGTGGCATTAAGAATTTATTTCTTGAGTACTAGGCTAAGTATAGTAACACAGTATCACTATCTAGTTCAGGAAATTGGATGTTTTTTCTTCCAAAATGTAACCAGTTCAGTGGTCTTGAATCGCAATGATATCTGTAACTAGTGATGGTGGTCTTGGCACTGAAATATCTTGCAAAAAGACTTGTATTGACTCAAAATTTGCACTGAATTTAGAGTAGTTTCCTACGGTTATTGCAGTTCTTTTACCTTAAAATATTCAGGTTTAGAAAGTATATAAAAAGTGATACTGTTATTACTAGGTATGTGTGTCTCCCATGAAGGATCCTGTGGGATATTTGCCAATGCCAACTACACACAGCAGTTGCTTTGCAGCTTAAAATAAGCTTCAGAGAGAGTAGGTCCTTTGTGTTTTAAAATACCTACAAAAATATAGTAATATTTGTATCACAGAATTTGTCATAGTTTTACTGCTTATGGCTTTATGGAACTGTGTGTGGCTTCTTTCTTACCCTTGGATTTATCAGTGCCTGTACACTGCCATATCTTCAGATTATAAAGTCTTTGATACTTGCTAGCACAAGCTTGTATTGCTTTTGTAAGGTGAATATGTAAATCTGTATTTTGCCTGAAGTTACGAGATTGTTCTTATTTGTACTGTAATATCAGCTACAAGAAAATATCAACTGAAGAAATTTGCAATTTTAAACTGGAGAATACCTCTCTGCGAGAAGAAGTTGCCAGCCTAAAAAAAGTAGGCCAAGAGAATCTGCAATTGCTCCAAGAAGCAGAATACAATAAAAACAAAGCAAATGAAGAATGTGCAAGGTACTACACAAAAACTTTTCCTTAAGCTAAGGAATGCAAACTAAGGCTTGCCTTTCTAACTAGAATGTCATGTCATGCTCTAGAAGATCAGATTCTGCTTTTCCTAGTGCAGAAGATTTGAAAATACTGACAGACAAAATTTATTCAGTTTATACACATTAGGAAACTGGTCTGTCCAATCAGTCATTTTGACTTTTTCTATATGTGGAACATAGAGGAAAAGGAAAATATTTGAATGAAAGATGTTGGAATATTGTCTGTTTCAGTGTAAATATCAGTTACAGTGACTGCTGTGCAAATAAGATCCCCAGGGGAGACAAGCAAATACATAATGCAGAACTCGCTCTTTGCCACTCTAGTCTGAATGATGTCACCTCAAATTCTGCTCACAAGCAGATGCCAATTAATCATCCATTAATTGCCACACTGTGGTGATGTAAACTGAGGTTCTCTCTGCCTAATATGAGGCACCACAGTGCAGCTGATGAGCAATAGCACCCAAGAAGTTGTGTTAGGCCAGTAGCTGAAGGCATGGTTCTCTGACTAACAGCAGTTTAGTGATCCATGTTCTCTGTGGTTCTGTGCTGGTTAAGATGCTGCCCTTTCCTTCCTCCCACCTGCTTAAGGTCTCCAATTTCTATTAAAGCTGGTAAAAGAAAAACTGAAGAGGTATTTCCTGGCTGAGGTGGCAGGGAAGACATGGAGAAAAAAGCTGGGGGTGAAGAGGTGCTTTTAGGTGTAGGGTTTTTGAAATTTTGCATACCTCCACACTGAACAGCCTTGATTAGTTCCTGCTTGAGCAAATCTCTGCATGTAAAGCCTATATACTAAACTGCTAAAAGCTGTTGGCATTGAACAACCTTAAATGAGCAACATGATCTTTCTTTGCTTCAAAAGGACTGTTTGCATCCTTACAGGAAAAGGTTAAAACGTTGCTTATCTTTACCTTAATTGCCTTCTGTACTACTGTTTTCTTTGTGGCACTATTTGTACAAACCTTCATTTCAGTTCTACTAAGAGCTATTCCACCATGTTAGCTTTAGTGTAGTGGAAAAAAAGTAAAAATCAAGGGGTCATTAAGAAATTACGGTATTTTCCTCAGGATGCTTTTAGAAGTCCAGACCAAGCTTGCACTAAAAGAAGCAGAAACAGAGAGAACAAAAGAGTCTTGCCTTGCACAAATGACTAAACTTCAGGAAAAACTTGAGGAGCAAACTGAAGATCTGAAAAGAGAACTTGAAGCAGAAAGATCAAGGTGACTTTCTCAAATGTAAACTGCATATGACGGTACAGCCAAGTTTTATTGGGAAAAAGTGCTAAGAGCTAACAAGGAACATAATACAACTCTGCTTCTTGCTTTTTAGGAAAACCATAAGTGAAGATGTGACCTCTAGCTTAAAGGAAGAGATCAAGACCTGGTGTAAACTGTATGAAGATTTACATAACAAAGTTAAGCCTTTTCAGGTGTGAAGTAGGTGTTTGTTAGTATCTGTTGACATAAAACTTTTGCAGTTGGCTCAAGTACTACTCTTGAGAAGTAAATATGCTACTTCCCATTCAAAGGTATTTATTCTGCAGTGGTTTCCTAAGTTACTATCCAGTGAGCCAGCTATTCCCCTTCCCAAACTAATCTTCCTTGGTAGGTTTCAGTTCAGTAAGAAGTTATGCTTAGTTGAAAGATTTCTAAGATGTTCAAATGTATTTTAGCAACAACTAGATGCTTTTGAAGCAGAGAAGAATGCACTCCTGGAGGAGCATGGGGCAGCCCAAGAAGAACTGAATAAACTGAGTGATGCATATGCTAAACTACTTGGCCACCAGAACATGAAGCAAAAAATAAAGCATGTTATGAAGTTGAAGGAAGACAATGCCCACCTGAAGCAGGTTTGTGAAATGAAAAATTAGAAGTCTGCAAGTTACTAATGTGCTTGATGCCTTTTTTTGTTGCTCTGAATATTTATAGACTAATCCTGCAAGCTAGTTTCTTGGTTCTTAAATTCCCTGCATGAAACAGATTACGATAAACCACCAGCCTCCAGAAATGCCAGATGTTTTATTTTTGACTGAATTTACAACATACAGAGGGATCAGCAGTATAAATAAGTGCCTCTACTCTCAGCTTGGTTGCCTTTTCCTTACTTTTTTTTTGTGGTCCTAGAATAAACTGTCTACTGTAAGTTTCAGTCTTCCATACTGCTTAGTGGTGTTCCACCGTACCTGTACATGCTGCTGGTTTCTCTACACCTGTATGTTTGGGTTGGGTTTTAATGCCACCAATAATTGTCTATGTTTAGCATTAGGCAGAATGGTTCCCTCGGTAAATGATGAAGCAAGCTCTTCTGTTCTTCATCTAACTTCCAAGTGTTGTTTTCTCTAGGATGTCTCAAAACTGCGTGCATTACTAGCCAAGGAAAAGCAAACCAACAGACATCTTCAGGAGCAGCTGTGTGCAGTACAGGGCATTAAGCGTTTTGATCCTTCCAAAGCTTTCCAGCATGATAGCAAGGAAAATATTCCTCCAAAAACACCTTTAAAAGAAGGTAAGTTTGTTATTGATATAGCCCTTGTACCCGTTAAGCTTAACCAAAGAAGGTATGAGAGTCTTGCATAGTCTGCTGGATCTGGGGGAGGTGAATGGTGTCTCTTGTTTCACAGCAGATGTTGGTGTCTGCATCAATGGGGCACTCCCAGTGTACTTTCCATCCCAGATCCTTACAACCTGACAGGAATAGGTGGTGTGCCAGGTCAGACAGCAGAGCTGTTTTCCTTCTGTCACCAGCTCACATGTTCCTGCTTATGAGGTGACACGAAGTGTCTCCTGCACAGGTCATCGGGTACAAGTGGCTCAGCCAGATCTTTGCACCCTGGTTCTTTAGCTGCTACCTGGCAGGACCTTACACCTTGCAGGTGTCAAGGTAAGATGCAAAAGGTCTGCAGATAAATATGGAGTGGAGGAAGAGATGGAGAGAGCATGGGGGCACACCAAGGGAAGCAGGGTAGGGGAGAGTTTCATTAGAGCATCTGTTCCAGGGTCTGATGTCTTGGCTTCCCTGTGAGATTCAGTGTAGGGCTTTCTACCCCCCCAGGAGACAAGAAATTACTTAATGTGGTGGGAGAAATAGGTGGAAAAACTCAAACTTAGTAACATTTTTCCATTGCAGGTAATAAAAACAAAATTTGAAGTCTTCTTGGTATTAAGAAAATAAGTCACCCATAAATTCATGTGCTACAGGAGACTTCAACAGACTGCTTCTTCAAGGTGTATTTGGATGCTGTATGTAATACAAATCAGTAGGAGCCCTAGAGAAATGATCTAAAGTTATGCATTTTTACAAAAACTATGTTTTACTGAGAAGCAACAGGTGACAGCATGTTCTTAACTCCTGGTATCATCATTACAGGCATGAACTCTGAAAAGTGTTCACTGTTGCACGCTTTGGATATGCTGAGGCTGCTTAGTTAGGTTTTGAACAGAGTATTTTAAATTTGGAAAGGAGAATAAGCACTGGAGAATAAGATTACAAATTAAATCAGATTTCATGTAAGTTTTTTTTTATTTTTATATATTTTAAAATTTTTTTTGCATCTATCCCATGTATACAATTCTATATTAAATTAATTTTGCTGTTTATAGCTGCCTTGGTACCCATGGCAGCAATACTGTCAAGAGACCCTTTGACTTCTGTGGCCTACATGCTATAGAACTGGGTAGAAATGGGACTGTACACGTAATTTTTATATTCTACAGGATCTATATTCAGTGTATGCAAATTTAAGTCCTGGGACTAGGTGTTGCAGCTGTTGATCTTCAGAAGAGCATTTTCAGGTCAAAGTCAAATTGACTGCATTTATCTAAACACCTGTATGCTGTGACTAAGATTAGTGTCTTAAGAGCAATGCTGTGTCCAGTGGACTCTTAAACTGCCACAAAATCTTTGTAAACAGCTATTGTAAGTGATCAGTGCTACAGTGACAGGGAATAACAACAGAACTTCTCTCATTTGGGTGGGAGGACACCCGAGGAACTCATGTGTGTTGTGCGGACTGGAATTTTGGCAAGGGAGAAAGAATCTATTAAACTGTATTTAAAATTAAGAACACTTTAGCACAATAAAAATTTTAAATTAAAGAATTTGTCCATTTCCTTTGCAAACCAGGGATAAAACCCAAAATTACGTTACCGTGGGATTCATCTATGTTCTTTCTCCTAGTCTTGTCTTCAAAACAAAGCCCAGTGCCAGTCTTGCCTCAAAAACTACATACTCTCTAGTCTTAGGGAAGTTATTTAACTGAACTGTACAATACATACAGCCTGAAATTCTCTTATTTCTCTTAATACGAAAGTAAATACTGAATATAAGTCAAAGATGGAACTGTGTTTTTGTTATTGTATGGCTGTACAGCTATCTTGCACAGAGCTGCTGTACAGGCAGTACCCAAAGCTTAGCTGGTAGAATTTATTGCCATTTATGCTGACATTGTGAGCTTACAGAAACTTCAAAATTCCTAGGAAATTATATACAAACAGTGCACATTAAGTGCAAGGAAAGAAGTTGCTAGATGTTGTCTGTTAATGTCATCTTTGTGTATTTGCTGGATTACTTGATCCTCTGAAGATTGAGGATGAGGATTAGTTTCAAGTGTTTTAATTAAGAGAGCACTTGGTATTCAGCCTGAAGTGTTGAGAGATATTTTGATTAAAAAGTTGCTAGAAGCGTTTAATACTGTTCTCTCCTTGTGGAGAGAAAAAAAAGTAAGGTTTTCTTGTCTGAAAGATGTAAATAGAGTAAAAAAATTGTAGAGGAAGCAGGCATTTGTCTGAATGCTAATGGAAGGTTCCACCAAATTCAAAACATGAAAATGGAGACACTGGGTTAAGGTAATTTTTTTTTTTTTTTTTTTACTGGAGGTACAAATATGCCAAGGGAAGCCAAGAATGGCAGGTGTCACAGGACTGGGCTTTTAGGATTGCTACATCTTTGATACAGCTGGCATGAGCATGTTTATACTAATAGAAATAAAGGTAAACTCCAGCAAATAATTCTGCTAGCCCTACAGCAAAGGTGATCCTTGAGCTTTAAAGCATTGATAAATCATGTAGAGCAGAGTGGGGAAAAGAGGAGCAAAGGGTGAAAGTCAAGGGGAAATTGAGGACTTTTTGTCAACTTCAGTTTAGGAGGCTTTTTTGCCTTAATGCACTGTAAAATGAAGTATTAAAAACTGATACCTTGACATTTTTAGCTCAACTGACATTAGTATTCACTGCAGGAATCCATTTCTTTTCATGTTGTGGAAGTTGTTTTTTTTTTAATAGAAAAATCCATGATTTAACACAGTTATTTCTCTGATCATTCATCTTGCTGTATTGTAGCAAAAGCTGGCCTGTGCTTAGTTGAAATGTAACATGAAGAGCTAGAATTCTCAACCTGCCTGACCTAATTAGAGCCTTCCTCCTGTTTGCTATAAAAGACAAACTCTGTAAGACTCAGTGCCAATGCTTTGAATGGATCTCATACACACAATAGCTGTGTTTGCTCATGCTGGCTGTTATGAGGTAAAAATTTAAGCTCATACTGAGCTGCTTAAATGGTACCACTGGGACCAGACCAAAAGCTTAACAGGATTCAGAGCCACACGTGATCTAGGGCTTGGATTTGTGTTTTGGTTTCAAAGGTCAGCAGAGCCAGTGCTGCTCTCAGTCTATGTGCTCTCTGCAGGCAGAGCAGACAAAAGGGACAAGTGCATAGTTGAACTGCAATGATTTCTTAGGCTGGTTATTCCCTCTGTGGTTTGGCACTGCCTGAAGTGCTTCTGGAAATGGAGCAGGTAAGGCTCTGGATATTTGCATTAACAGGCTGCTACCACACTTTGGTTACAAAATCAAGGGAAAAGCAAATGGGGAGGAGAGAAGGAGACTTAATGATGCTTTAGTCTCTGTGAATTACAGTCTGAAATGTTAATTTAATGAGTGGACCATTTAGTCATCCAGGGATGCATAATGCTTAAGTGGCTATGATCTAGACAACAATACAACTTTTATTGTAAAATCTTAGTGTTTCACAAAGTGGATGTAACAATAATTGAAAGTATAGGTAGAACACCATAGAACTCGAGGTAAATATTTGAGGGGAAACTGGTTTATATTATATCATGAAGATACAAAAACTACAAATTTAACTTATTCTGGTGACAAAGATGCTAAGATATTTTACAGGCTGATTGATTTTAGCTTGAGATTTCAGTGTTCATGCTTTTGCTATTTTTCTTCTTGCTCTGAGCTCGAAAGACAAAACTTAATTTCTTACCATGGTTTTTGTTAAAATGCACAGGGAGCTCTTCCAAATTGTGTTGAGAGGAGATGAATGATGGTGTACTGGGAGTTCTTACCTCCATACTGCTACACGGTTTGGTATTTCTTTTTAGATTCTTCTTGATTTCAAATTATAAATAACTGGTATTTTGAAATAGAATTCTAAGGTTAGTGGAAGGGAATTCAATGTCAATAGCTTGGACATCTGTATTCCATGAAGGCAGAAACTGGCTGAAGTGGTTTAATTTTTTTATGTATATACACCTTTTTGTCCTTTAAATGTTAGTTGTTTGTCATAAATGAAGGTCATTTACAATATTCTGTAAAACTTTAGTATGATTTTATTAAATTTTGGTAGACTTTTCTGGTTTTCTTCCTTGAGTACTACCAAATCAAACAATTTTAATCAAGTTGAAATAAGTTCATAGACATAGATTTAAGTGTGAAGTATCTACAGTGAGTTTTGGCCAGTAGTTTTTACACATCTTCACTTCTCTTGCAAAAAAAAAAGCTAGGCACAGTCTCTGCATTTGTGCATCAGAAATGGTATAGTAACATTTTTTTATACAGTATCCTTCAAAAACTTGTATTAAAAAAGAAATCAAATCTGTCACCTTGTAAGCATGTAATGATACACAGAGTATAGGTACTGTAAGCAATAATTGCTCTTTCAGAAACAACCACCCCTTCTCTGGGATTCTACCACTTGCTTTTACATTGAACTCTGGATAAAGGCAAATGGAAAATGCTTATCTTTCTTCGTTCTAAAAGGAAGAATTAAGTAATTTATAGTGAATACCTGACAGCTCTATGCAAGCTAATATGATATTTTGGTCTACTTCTGAAGTTCCTCTTTGTATTTACAAATGAGAAAACACAAAAGAAAGTTTCAATAGGGGAAGCGTGGTCAAAAAGCAGCACAGCGCCACACGTGCTTACTGCAGTAACTTTTATTACTGTTTAAAGTACCATGAACATGAAAAGAGGAGCCGGCCGTGCAGGTACGGTAGCCTCGGTGCTTGCGGTGCCCAAGGAGCACAGCCCTGAGGCCAGGAGACTTAGGAGTGGCCATGACTCTGGTTTTCCAAAGCGCAGCGCTGTTTCCGTGATTAGGCTCTGCGCCGCGGGGCGGGGCGGGGCGGGGCTGGCCGCAGGCAAGCACAGCTCCTGTCGTCCCTCTGCTGCCCCCGCCCGGCACGTGCGCACCCC
>VXBI01005475.1:246042-276073 GCA_013397375.1 Toxostoma redivivum
GAGGCCGCGCCTGCCCCTTTAAATACCCGCTCGGACCCCGCCCCTCCGGTGCGCCCCGGCCAATGAGTGCGCGGCGTCGGGAGGCGCGTGCGTCGAGGGCGCCCCCTGTCGCACGTCTCTCCCTCAGCGCCGGGCGAGCCGCGGGCGCGGAGCGGCACCAGGCCTGGCCCGGTCTCGCGGTCCCGCCATGGTAGGCCGGGAGAAGGAGCTCAGGATCCGCTTCGCGCCGGGACGCTGCGAGCTCGTGGAGGTGAGGGCGGCGGGGCCGGCAGCCCGCCGCGGGGCGGCTGTGCCGGTGTGCAGCGCGGGGCCGGGCGCGCAGGCCCAGAGCGCTGACGCGTTCGTGGCGGGGCCGGGCCCGGGGGGCCGCGGGTACCTGAGAACCGCAGCTGGGAGCGCCCGCAGGCTCCGGGAGTTGAGTCATTTGGAGTCCGCACGGCCTCGCCGGAATGGCCACGGGGACGCTTGGCTCGGCAGCCCGCGGCACTCGGGGGTCGCGGCGCCGCTATCGGCGGGCCCGTGGCGTAGGGAAAGGCTCGGCGATACAGACCGTGTGTAGTGATTCCACGCAGGATTTCTCTGGGAGGCGCGTCCCTGCCTGCTGTCCCGGGCGGGGTCGGTGGTGCCCCACAGGTGTACGTGCGCTGCCGCAGCAACGAGGGTTGGGAGTGTAGGGAAAGGCACAATAACTTCTGGCAACACGAATGTAGGTTCACCTGTCGTTCCGAGCTTTGGAAAGCCCCAGGCTTTTACTTTCTGAGGCTGCGGGGAATGTCAGAGCTGAGAGAGCTCAGTCTCACTAGTGACTTGGATCTTAGAGTATTATGTTGCAAATCTGTTACACCAGTAGCTTCCGGGTTTTAGTGGCCATTCCTTAAAATGGGAGGTTTGAGTTCATCGTGATTTTCTAAATAAAAATATAAAGCTTTAAAACTTGTTTCTGGTTTTCAACTTGAAATGTATCGTGTTTTGTTCTTTTTATGAATTATACTGTTATTTTTTATTTTGGTAGTGTCTACAAAGTGATCTGGTGTCTTATAAATGCTATTTTTAATCTGATAATGCTATGAATTGCTTATTTTTATGTGAATGAGACTTCTAAATACAATATTTTTTTTTATTCTTGGTTAATATGGATATCAGATAACAATAAACGAGATGGTTCATTATAAACCTCAAAATTGCGTGTTTCGGTAGTGTTAGTAGACCATAGAAATGCTGCTGTAGCTAGGTGATGCCTTGTGAAGGAGCAAGACGGCATACATGGAAAGAGTTCATCTATTCAAGTTTTGTATCACCAGAATGGTAAAACTTCTGGCAAGAGGAGGTTCAAACTGGTAATTAGTTGGTGTTGGATTTATGAGAAACATCTGTTATTTGTCTCGCTCTTTCAGAAACAAGTGACTGGAATCAATTGCTCTTGCAGACAACAGCAGCACCATGCAAGCTGTACTTGGTGAAAGCTGTGTTTGTATCCAGTTCAAGCTGTGCTCCTGATGTAACATCCTCTTTATGATACGTAAAATAAACAAACTTAGATGAATGAGGCTTTAAAGCATCAGATTTTGCAAATGACACTTGGTTTTGCATTGGTCGCTTCCTACTTACTGAAGATATTTAGTGACATTTTTAGAGAACCTTTTGACTCTGTTCTGCAGCAAGTGTTGGATATTTATTAGCGGGCACCTCTGGCTGTGGAAGCCCTGATCATAGGTGACCTGATCCTGTGACACTGTGCAGACTTTTCTAAGAGAAGTACAGAAGAAAATAGTTGCATGTTCTTGCTCATGCTGTTCAGAAAAGCCTGGGTAGCCTTAAAGATGGTAATTCAGCTTGTGTTCCCAGGTGAAATTTAGGGATAAAAGTAACTTTTTGAAACATCGCTTGCTGTAGTCTGTCATTTTCAGGAAATGTCCAGATGTAAATTATTAATTTTCATCTAGTACTAATGGGAATAAGTCAATCTTCATTTGGAGATCTAGAGCTGAGAAAAATGCACTCTGGTGAGAACTTGAAACAATTGTTTTGGGGTAGGCTGTTTCCATCATGCCCCTCTGCATATACTCTTATGGAACAAATGCTTTGTAACTTCACGGGTGAAAGACAGTAATTTGGAAGTGATTGCTGTGGCTTCCTGTGCTGCAATCAAAAAATAACACTCTGGTACAATGCTTAGAAATTACTGGGCTATTGAGACTGCATAGCAGAAAGCATTCTATGACATACAGAATTACAGTAATTTGTCATAAATTGTCCTTGTGTGTAAAGTGGTCAAGAAATCCAAGCTTTGTGGGTTCTGCACACCCAGTTTTTTCTGCGCAGGCATGGTAAAGATATGCTTTCATTTTTGTTTTTAGCCGGTAATTTTTGGTATTTTTCATGTCAGATACAGAAGGAAAGCATTAAAGGAAGATAAAGATTGCAGGGACAGACATGGATCTTATGTTTGCTGTCTTGAAAACTTGGTGTTCTAGTGAGAGGTGGGATGAAGTTTGTGTGTGCTGATGTTCACAACTGTCTGAAGTACCAAAATGTGCAGGAGCTGAAGTACAGCTTTAGTCTGTTGTATAGATTGAGACCTGAAATTGTAACATTTTTAGATGCATTTTGTAAAATTGAGAAGAGATCCGTGGCTTGGTTTTACTTACTATTAGACTATTGTGTTGAATAACAATTAATTACTCTTCTATTTAATAATAAAATTCAAGATTTTGATTACTATTACTAAGTTATATTGTATTGCTGCAGCTTTTAACAGGCACAGTCTATCCAAATTATTTGTTGAAGGATTTGGACCCTAAATGTTACATCTTTTTGGTCTATTTTCTAAAGAAGTTAATTTTCCTCCTTTCAGATTGAACAAAGTTATCAGCTTTTGAATGAATTTAAAATTTTGTCTTCACTAGTGGTTTGGATTGTTGTCGAAGTAAATGAGTTTTTCACTGAAATTTTGTTTTCATTATCTTTGAATATATGTTTAAATAGTTGACTGGCTGTACTACCGGTCCTCCCAGATATTGGTGTTCCATGAGACACTCCAAAAGACTCAGGAGAAGCTTTTTTAATACACTAGCCTCTGACTGTAGTCTTGCATACTTTTAAAGAAAAAACAGTAAAAAATTACAGTAGAAACAAAACTTTTCCTGTTGTCATTTTCCTAGGAAGATGTTGACATTCCCAGTAGGCGAGTTTTGATCACTGGTGCTACAGGACTTCTTGGTAGAGCTGTGTTTAAAGAATTCAATGAAAATAATTGGAACACAGTTGGTTGTGGATACAGGAGAGCTCAGCCCAGATTTGAACATATTAATCTTCTCGACTCTATTGCAGTTCATGACATTATCCATGATTTTCAGGTAAGTTTCTGGAGTATAAAGTGGATGGGAGGGGTACTTTATGTGTCCAGTAGTCAGCTGATAGTGCTGCTGATTTCTGGGACATGAGTAGGGCTGGTGCTTTATCAGAGCTCTGACAAAGGTGTGGCTGCGTATTCTACCCCACCCAGAGCAGAGGTAGGTACAGACAGTTTTGACCTTTGCTGTGCTCACCACAAGCAGGCTGCAGGTACAGCTGGATGTGCAAGCACACTGGAAAGGAAAAGATACATTTGAGTCCTTGACACAGTAATGTGTCAATATGCAGTTCTGGGGAAGTGTATTCAAATATTCTGAGGAATATTTGAATACATCAGCAGTAACTGTGTGTAGTGTGCAGTGTTCACTGTTTTTTTTCAGTCTTAGTACCAAGAGGAATATATAAAACCTGAAATACATGATCTAGGGTGCCATTCTATAAAATAGTACATATCATCTTAATAATTTGCATATGTCAAGTAAGCCATGTGTAAATAGCTTACCTAAAAATTTTTAGTACCCTTGTGTGTGAGAGATCAATCTTACATTAATATATATTTTACTTTACACAGTTAAAAAGAAAAAATCCCCACAACTTCAAAATTGCTGTAAAATTGAAGCTACTGAAGACCATAATTGCACAATTAATGATAAGTGTTTTTGATGTCTTGAAACAGCATAGTTTTATGGTAAAAAGAAAGGAAAAGGTATTTCTTGGAATGCCATAATTAAAAATAACAATGCTATTTTTATTACTTTGTTTTGCCTGAGGGGTGTCATCGTTAAAGTTAGTGTGCAAGTACCATCTCTTGACTAATTTTAAACAACCAATATGTCTTTAATTTCCAGCCTCATGTTATAGTGCACTGTGCTGCTGAGAGAAGGCCAGATGTTGTAGAAGGTCAACCAGATGCTGCTTCTCAGCTCAATGTGGCTGCTTCAGCGAACTTAGCAAAAGAGGCAGGTAAGGAGACCATCTCATGGATTTGGTGTCTTGTTAAAACCCTGCATCTGTTTATACAGGGACATCAATACAAATAGTATAAGTGTGAATGTCACTTCTGTCATCAGTGTGCTGTTGATCTGTTTTCCGTAGGAGTAGTGTGCACAACTCTGTGAAGGATCCAGGAACAGACAAAGCAGCAGGAATGAATGTGCACGGAATATGAGATCCTTGGGAGATTGGTTTAAGGGTCTATTGGGATTTCAAAGAAGGCATGAATTAATATAAATTATCTATAAACATTTTCTTCCTAGCTGGAGTTGGAGCATTTCTGGTCTACATTAGTACAGACTACGTATTTGATGGAACAAGCCCTCCATATAAAGAGACTGATGTACCAAATCCCCTGAATTTATATGGTAAAACCAAACTGGAGGGTGAAAAGGCAGTTTTGGAAAACAATGAAGGTAAGACATTCAACCATTTTTAATACAAGCTTTATATTTTTAATCAGTTATTTATTAGCTTAGTAGACTCTTAAGTCAATGATGAAGGTGCAAAACCATGGAAATGAGTTTCAGAGTGATTAGGAGTTGGTTTCCTTGCTCATGAGCAATTCCTCTTGCTTATATCTTGACTAAAGCTTTTAATCCTTACTTCTTTATTTCTTTATTTGTTTCTTCTTTATTTCTTATTTCTTACAGTCTTCATGTTATTTGTCTCTCCCTGATGGACATTCATAAGCCTTTGACTATTGTGAATCTGCTGTTCTAAGGAAATATAAAATACTAAATTCAATACATAGCTGCAGTTATTTATGGGGATGCATTGCAAGAGTTGTCACTGTATGTTTACTTAAAGGAAAAACTAGACTTGTGATTCAGTAATAATACAGCTCAAATCAACATGGAGTCTTGTTACTCTTTGGATTTTGCTCTATTATGTATGCCAACAGACAACCTATTTTGGTTTTACTCCCCTGCACACATCAGATTCCTGCTTGTAGCACTTTCTAAAGGGTTAATAACATATTTGTGGTTTTAAACAACCAGATTTTAAAAAATTGTTTATGTCTTAATGAAAATTTGGCATACGAAATATAGAAACACAATTTTTAAAATTCTACTTAAGGGAAAAGAGCATGTTCCCTTTAATTTTAAATTAATTTCTTGTATGAAGGAGCGATTTGTCTGTTTCTAGTTAGTGCGCTGTCAGTGTCCAGTCACTGGACACTTTCATTATAAGGAAAGAAGCACCTGTATTTTATCAAAAAATCTAAAGAAAATAATCTCAGTACACATGCAGAAGAGGCTTCTGATATGTCAGTATGATACTCACACTGTGATTCGGTGCTTCCCAACCAGAGAACCAAGCTATTGATAAGTGTAATGGTCTTCCAGTAAGTAAATACATGCTGCGTATGATGGATTTGGCATTACTAGTAAGAAAAGAAACTTTATTAAAAAATACTTCGATAGGAAAAGTCTCATTTAAGTAAAAATAAATTTAAATGACAAGTTATTCACTCCATCTCTAGATTAAATACCATCTCCGAATTTGACTGTGATGCTGTTTGCTCCCTCTTCTAAATTGGTAATGAAGATAAGACTACCAAATCCAAGTATGTGTGGGTATCTTGCTAGACCCTTCCCCCAACTCAGCACTGCAGTTTGGTTTCGTAACCTTTTTGGAGCAGTATCTGTCAGGCAGCAGTGGGTTGCAGCAGTGGTATTAATAGCAGGAGGAGTGTCAAGGTGGTGCTGTGTAAAGAGTTTGAAAATACGAGTTCTCTTGATTCATGCAAGTACAAATATTTTCATGTACTGGTGTTCCAACGACTAATTTGCTGATATAGTGTAGGTAGAATTCCATTGTTCAAATCTGTAGCTGTGTGAAGAACTGCCCTGTTCATTTCTGTTGTAAAATGCAAAAATCTCCAGTAAGTGTAGGTTTAACATTTTTTTAGAAGATACTTTACTTTGGTTAAAAGGGGAATACATGCTTATAAATATGTATATGTATATGGTATCCATATAGACTGTCAGGAGATCCCCAGTGCTGTTAGGCATGAGACTGATTCTCTCCACGTCCCAGAAAGCTGAGAACAAAAGGAAGGCAGTCGTCTTCTCAAAGAATGAATATTTTTAAAGTAATTAAAAAGTAGATGTCTCAACCAGCATTTAAAGAGAGGAAGAACATATCTTCTGAGTGACCAAATAACTACTTCTAGAGCAGCAGGAAATCAGTGTCATGTTGGGTTTTCTGTTTGCTTTTCTTGTCTAAGTACTTATTCTGGTTTACTTCTGTGTGAGAATGATTTCTGCGTTAGGTTTTTCTGTTTGTTTCTTCAATAGCTATAGCATTTTCCTCCATATATTTTAAGAATGGCAATGTTTTGATGACTTCAGCTTCTAATTTCAGGTCCGATTTTTTTTTCTCTTTCAGCAAAACTGTTACTATTAAGTAATTTGTCATAGCCTTGGATTTCTCCTCAGAGACTTTTTGAGTCTTCATGACAGAGATAGACTAATATGATGTATTCTATCATGAAATATGCTTCTCTTTACATTTTGTTAATTTTTCAAATCACTGTCCTGGAATGTAACATTATTTACTATTGTGTTCTGTGAACTTGTTCCTTATTTGTCAAGCTTTTAATTTATTTCAAGGTTCATGTCTTTTTTGCTGGTAAATAATATCCTCCTTTATACAGGAGACTTCTGGATGATGGGTGAAAAGTCTTTGTAATTGATGCCTGAATATGATCTCTTGTGATTGGTGGGAATTTTTCTCCTTGCTTTTACCCAGTGAGGATGGGGAGTGCTGGAGTAACTGCACTGAATAGCTGAGTTTTTTAGTTTTTTAATTTTTGTTCTAACCCAAACAGGCATCTTTGTGCAATTAATGAAAGCTTGTTAACTTTCTGGAATTCAATGGCATAAATGAAATTAATAATAGGATGTCTATAATCTTAGTGTTTATAAACTGTTTTTGATATAGATTAAAATTATATTCTGTGAGCCATACTACTTGCGTTTTATTTGTTATTTGTCGACGCTTAATATGATTAGCATATTTCTTAGCACTTTCACATTCCAGATGATGCTGCAGCATTTGTATCCATCCATGATCTAAAATACTCTTTTTTTTTTTTTTTTAGAAACTGCCGTACTTAGGATTCCTGTCTTGTATGGAGAGGTGGAAAGACTGGAGGAAAGTGCTGTGACAGTTATGTTTGATAAAGTGCAGTTCAGTAATAAATCTGCCAACATGGACCACTGGCAACAGAGATTTCCTACCAATGTCAAGGATGTAGCAGCTGTTTGCAGACAGCTAGCAGAGAAGAGAATGCTGGTAAGAATGGCAAGAAATGAACCTCTGCAAGGTGAAAACAGTTGTGAGTTCTCAGCTTTGCTTCTGAACAGCTGAGAAGTCCACAGCACCTGAATTACTTGCATTTCTGGAATGCTGGGAGGGAGGAAAGAACTGGCTGTAATACTACAGGATCTTTGCATGACTTATGAGTTTATTGTGGTCTTTGAAACAAAAGTGGTTGATGGGACAAAACCTTCTGAAAATTGTTTTGTGTCTCCTCGTATAGAGGAGAGAATTAGAAATGCTGAACTTATTCTGATATGCCTTTTACAAATTGCTAGTTTGAACTAAAAAAAACCATGTGGTTGAATGCAATTCTCAAAGATGCCCTTGTTTATTGTATTAACAACACTGAAGTGACCAAACAAAGCGCCTGGACTGACTTATTTCCTTGTATTTGTTCACCACAGCACCTTCAAATTACCGTCTTTGCAAGTAAACAGAACCAAACAACAAACAGCCACCTTTACTTTTGCACACAGTAACTTTGAAAACATGGACTGTGGACACAGTGCAGTCAGTTTGACTGGACTTGTACAGGGTTTGCAGTTTAACGTTCAGAATGTGTATGATGCCTCTTGCCTTTGTTTTTGAGTAAGTGAACATCACAGAACAGCTGAGTTTCTCCTCCCCAGCTCTTCAACCTTGCTTGGTTGGTGGGCAGCTCCTTTCCCTCCTGTCTATTCTACAGGACACACGCTGTATGTGAAGTAAGGTCAGATAAAAGTAACACCAGTTTCCCATCTCAGTCCCTGGTCAGGTGTTCTCTGAAAGGATACAGATGTTTCTAGAACACCACTGAGGTGCTATAAGGTACCTTTTGAGATGAGGTCTTACTGGAATGCAATTCTGCACAGTTCTTGCACAGGAATTAGCCTGAGAGCCAGCTGGATGCTTCCTTTCATCTGTTGTTGCAGTAATAGGCAGATGGGACTCAGTTTCTTCATGAAGAAAAAGCCAACTCTTTATTGCATAGGTCATATTTTATTGGAGCATCAGAAGGCACCTTAGATCCAGCTGGCTAACAATACACCGACACTCTGTTCATTGATCAGTAAATGGCATTTTGCATGTCTATCAAATGTCTTTATTTCTGGATTGTTTACATATTTTCTTCACTGATTCTCATGGAACAGATTTCTTGTTTTTTACAGGTGCCGACTGTTTTCCTCTACAAGAATAGTTTGTTGTGTTAACTGCTTCTCACTCCTCTAATTCTTCCTTATGGGAACTTACAGGACAGCTGGTAATTCAGCAGAGCCAGGCCTGATTTTAAAAGGCCTTTCTTCTATAATATCTCTACCTGTATGCAACAGTCTGTGTTTCCTCTTTCTTCTCTAGGACCCATCAATAAAAGGAACCTTTCACTGGTCTGGCAATGAACAGATGACTAAGTATGAGATGGCGTGTGCAATTGCAGATGCTTTCAACCTTCCCAGCAGCCACCTGAGACCAGTAAGTCATGTGTTGTTGAACGTGTAGGCAGACAGATATGCCTGATCATTGCAAGTAGCAGGTCTCCCGCTGGCTGTACAAGTGAGCTTCCTCTTCAAGACAGGCTGTGCATGTCCAGCACATCAGCTCTGTTGCTGAGGGGACTGGCTGGTATCAAGCTCAGGAAAATAACAGCTGCTTTGACCTGCTGAATTAGAAAAATTATTCAGCCAGTCAGTCACCAGTTTCCCAGACTGTAGTGCAATGATATTTCTGCAGAACAGTTCCCTTAAGTCATAAGCAAATCTGCACTCTTATATTACAGACTGATAGAACATTAACTTGAAGATAGTCCAGGTTTATTTCTGAATACATACACTTAGGAACTACAAATTATTTTTGCTTTGCTTAAAATACCTGCAGTTTTATTGACACTTGAGGCTACTCTTAAAGATATACTAATAATGTGGTGGGCATATAACATATCAAGAAGATCTTATCTGTGTTCAAAATAAATTCTAAGGATTCAGAGTTGGTGAACACTGGAACTGAAATGTGACTTCTAAGATGGAAGAAAAACAATGGAGGATACTTAGTCTTAATTTTTTCTGCCCAACCCTATTTCTCTTCAAGTATATTGAACAAGACATGGTTCTGTTTACATTCTGGAGCATTCCTTACCTTGTGACAATAATCAGAGTGAAAATATGAATAAAATCTTGAAGAACACAAATAGTAGCAGTAAAGAGAGAGAAAAAAAATTGCCTTAAGACACTTCACATGGCTTGACATGTTGAAATAAAGTTAACTATAAAACAAGCAAATAGCAAAAAATCCAAACCAAAAAAAAACCCCACAAAGTTGTTGGAAGGGAGGAGGCGACCATACCTATATAGAAAGCTGTGAGGAAAAAGTTCAATTGTACATGTATATTTCTGTCACTTCTGATTACTTATTGCTGTGGGGTTTTTTTGGTCTTCTGTTCCTGTTTTTAGATTACTGATAGTCCAGTTGTGGGTGCGCTTCGTCCAAAGAATGCTCAGCTGGACTGCTCCAAGTTGGAGATGCTGGGGATAGGACAGAGAACGCCATTTCGAGCTGGGATCAAAGAATCACTTTGGCCTTTCCTTGTTGACAAGAGATGGAGACAGACAGTCTTCCATTAGTTTCTAACTTTTTTTGTAAAAGTATGGTATGTGGCACTTTTTTAAAAGAAAAAATAGTTTTGTATGAGTGTTCTTAAATTGTGACATTTATGAGCTTTCATTTAATTGGGTAAACAAATGGTCTTGCACTAGTGAAACTTAGCCTAAAAAAAGGTCAGTGACAAAAACTGAGCCTATTTGATGTCATAGATTTTTTCCTTCCATTTGTACCAATCTAACTTAATATCTGTTCTTGATGGATTGAAGTTCTTAGTAATGAGTACTGTGTGATGCTAAGAATGACTCAGATCACTTACTGACTTACTTTTGGCTGAAATATGTTGTTGATGCTTAAGATCTGTGCCATTGTTGTATATAACATTTCTCTTCATTAAAAGACATGATCAGTTCCTTTATCACTAAAAATATGAGTTTTGTGTTTTTAATTTCTGAAGGTGGTGTTCTTAAGGAGTTAAGCTGAAGAAGGAATCTTTGAATGTTTGTTTTGCTTGAGCTCTGATCAAAATGTTTTTTAAAAAAGTGAAACTTTATTTTTGCAATTATCAAGTGTACTTTTTATGCTTGAAATATTTTCAGAATGTTCTGTAAATTGAATGCCTGCAGCTTTGTATTTGTACAGTAAGTTGTATGCATTTGTTTTCATGGTGACTTTAAAAAGTTAGGGGAGGGTGGGGACGGTGGGCAACCAATAGTTTTGACCTGGGGTTTTTTTGGATGGGGGATTGGAGTTGAAGGCTTTTTTTTTATGGGGTGGTTGTTTGTTTTTGTATGAAAGCACAAATAATCTTCATCCTTCCCTTCCCTTTTTGGGGACAGCATTTTCAACTCGTTAAATTAATGGGAGATGTTTGTTATTCAGTACATGGGAGATAGAGAGGAAAGGTGTTCAGTAATTTGTAGCACTGCAGCAGTTTTTGCACAGACTGTCAGACCTGGCGCTGCTGCAGCTTGTTCTGGAACAGCAAGGTGTGTGTGGTGAAGGTTTGCAGCATAATAAAACTGCAATAGTCCAATATAAAACTGTCTTTAAAGCTGGACTCAATAGCCAGGTAACATGAAGGAAGAACATTGTAAAGCTTCACTTCCTTTTGAACTTGTAGAATCAACAATATAGATGTTCTCATAGTGCTAGCAGATTATTAGTAAAACTAGTAAAAGGTGCAGTTGGATGGTCATTTTTCTGAGGCTGAAATGAAGGGGAAGGGAAAGATGTTCAGATTATTTTTTTTTTAAGTGTGTGAGAGCGACGCACGCAAAATAAACCAATTGAAGGTCCTGTAAAGGTCAGCTTCACATTCAGTCATTTCATTTCAACTGGCATATGCTAAGCATTCGTAATCCCAATTTTTTTTTTAGGCTGAAGTCCTGATATACACATGGTAAACTATCTCCAAAATGACAATAAATATATATTGCCAGCATGAGAAACAGTCGTTGATTCTTTCTTTACCATCAGGAGTAGTTTATCTCAATCATAAATGTTTGCAATTCTTCTTGAAATCTGTGTACCTTTTCAGTGTTGGGGTTTTTCTCCCTCTTTAATTCAGTAATGATTTCCAGACTTGGATTGGGTTGGATCAGTTTCTCTGTCAGTGTCACTGCCTTGGAAATGTGATAAATGTACACACAAAAGATTCAGATGTGTTGAAAATACGAGCCCTGAAATATCCTGGGCCTCAGGGCTGGATCAGGAAGATTCTATGTCCCTTCCCCTTGAAGAGGGCAGTTTGACCAGGAAGGAAAAAAGGATGACTTCTCCCCCAAAGATATATTATCTAAGTGAGATGAGTTGGGCATTTTACTTAGAGGGCAAAATTGAAATATTTGAACTTTTTTTCCACACTGAGCAAGTCCAACTGTCCAGTTATAACCTGTCAGGGGGGATTCGTGTCCTCACCATGCCCCTTGGAGACTGCAGTTTTGAGGCATTTTGCTACTGGCCAGACACCTTGGATGACATTTCCCTCCTTTGGTTATAGAAGTCTAAGACAGCACCAATAAATATTGCAAGAAGCAGTGGAACTAACACTGTCATTTTCCAGTCACTTTAAAGATATGTTGCTGTTGAAAGAGCTTGTCATACTCTTCCCGTTTTATTTCTGGCTTTGTTTCTGGCTCCATGACACTGGAGGTGTTTGTGTTCATCTAAAATGGCCCAGAACCTTTTAGGGTCAAAACCATTGTGATTGTATGAGACACAGTCTTGGTGTTGGGAGGAAAGAGTGGCCTCTTTTTACAGAAGCAGTGCCAATTTCTGCCAAGTTAAGTGATTGTGGAAGTATGGCAATACATAGTCCTGCTCAAGTTCTCATTCAGGGGTTTTTGGAGGTTTATATTCATTTATTCATTGCTGTCTGTCAGCAGTGAGCATAAAGGAAGAAATGTCACTGGTTTTAAAGTCTCATTTTCTGTTCAGGCTGATGATGCTGTAAAAGTCCAGCAGAGAAGGGGCTGATGTGTGTCTCAAACACTGACAGCTGGATGGCTGTGGAGCCAGGCAAGAACTGTTGGTGTCTGGTGAAGGGGCCATACAGAGGTTGGGCAGCGCTTTTCTGGGACAAATGTCCTTGTTCTGGCTGCTGGACATAAGCACAACACATACAGCACAAACATGGGAATGTGGTCCAGAAGTGGGTGTACATTTTTTAAAAAGACTCCAAACCTCTCTGACCAATTTCCAGAAAGGTCTAGAAGAAGGGACTTCAGGATAACTAATTTACATAGAAAGTGATAAACTTATCTCTAGGGCAGGGAAAACTTATCTAGAGAAAAGTACCCCCACCAAGCCCAGGACCCTGGGCACATCAGCCAGATCAACACTGGAGCCAGGACTGGTGATCTCTTTTTTTCCCTTTCTCCCCCTCTTTAATTAATCTATTTCTCTCTTCCCTTTCACCCTATTCCATTATGTAAAACCCCTTGCCATGTGCTTATGTAGGAGGTGAGGGACTAACTGGTATCAATTTCCATGCCAAGTGTGTTATTCACACAAGTGAATATTACTATTATTTAACACAAGTGTGTTATAAAACTGTAAGCTTTTGCAGAGTCTCTGACTTTTGTCATTCTTTACAACAAGAAGTGGATCATTTGAGGAGATTTCTTGGTTTTTTTGGGAAGCACAAGTGTAAGAAGTGTTTGCTTTTCAATAGAAACTCTGTGTAAGTGCCAGTGATGTAATCTTCAAGGATTTTTGTGCAGAACTGGACTTAGAAGCCCATTTAACTTATGAAACAAATTGTTGCTACTTTTATAGTTGTTTTGCAGTTTTTGTTAGTTTTTGCTTTTAAGGTTTAAACCTCTAAGTAAGGTTTAAACTGGCTCCTTGCATTCTAAATTTCCAATCTGCTAATAGGCAAATTCCCAATTTGCTAAAGATTTTGCAAACAAACTAAAAAAGAAAAAGGTAAATGTATTAACTGACATAGCTGGATTCTGGAGTGCTAGATGCTCTTAAAATCCAAAATTTGATACTTGCTCTGTGTACTGGTTTGGAAGCAAAACCAGTGAGAGACTCCAAGTCAGAAATACAATTTAATAGTGAAAAAAAAAAAGAAAAAATACATGTAATAGTACAAAAGAAAACTACTAACAGAGAATACAGCCTGACACCCTGTCAGTCAGCGTGTTGGTAGCAACCCAATTAAATGGTGGCTGCAGTCCTGCTGGAGTGACAGATGTGGTTCAGTTGAAGCAATGCTCCTGTAGAAGGGTGCAGTTTTCCTCCAAAGATCCAGTGATTATGTGGAAAGGTCTGATATTCCTCTGGAATCCAGTGGAAAAAGGCTGCTCTGATGTTCCAAATCTCAGATTTTATCTAGGTAGGAAATGCTTGGCTCCTCCCCGTGGCTGGAGCATCTCCCAATGGGATGATGGAATCTTATCAGTCATGCAGTGGCACTCAATGGCCCATTAACAGGAGATATCTTCCTGGAGGAAGGATGGGTTGTGGAAAAGCTAAAAGAGCACTGGCCCACCTGGTTTTTAACAAATGACCCATTAACAGAGGATATCTCCCACAGAGATAAGGTTTCAACAGAAGGTGATAGAATACATACTTTTGGGCACATCTTTACATTGTAACCTAGGACATTCTGTAAAAAAATGAAAGAAAAAACTGTCATAGCTCTACATATCCACTTTGCTTTAGTACTATGGGATTTGTGGTTTATGGGATGAAAGCGAAACAGGAAAATCAGATGGTGCTTGAAATCTTTTGTTAAGTAAAATCAACATTTTTGGAATTTACATTAAAATCTCTAAGAAATCCTAATTTCAGCTCCAACCAATAAAATGTTAAAATGTGTAATATTAATCTTATCTTTTCATGCAAACAAAATGTAAATACTGTAAGAGCAAACCTCTACCTGGAACTACTCTGCAGCAGTAGTGCTTATCTCAGCCTACACAAGGCCTGCACACTCCCTAAGAGTACTGTTCACTTCAACCTGACTTCTAAAAGCACAAAAGGAGTATTACATATCCAGTCCATGTGAACTGGGATGCCCAATACTAGTCTGAACTTTTACTTGTGCTTTTGATATCCCCTCTCCTCACTATCTTCTCTGCAGTTTAGCAGGGAGTTTTGCACAATGTCCTCCTCCCTCCTGCTGAGAACTGTTCTCATTTGTTTATCAGGAGAAAAGTACAGCTTCTTCAGCTTCCAGAAACCTGATTCACCCAACTGTGACATGTGGGCACTCCTGTAAGTGCCTGCATATCCCACAGATCTAGAGGATTTACTTCTAGAGGTCAATGTTAAACTAATGTTGAGGAAAAGAAGAGAAAGATTTAGAAACAGCAAGTTCAGAAAAAAAGGAAAGGAACAATGAAAACACTGGCTCTGGGCCTTTCCCAAGACACAGCAAAGGACTCTTATCTCCTCCTCTTTGGGGCAATACAGGTGGAGTTGAACAGAAGTTCAGCAAAATACCTTTGTATTCAGGCTTTCTTTTATTTCTATTTTAGTTACAGGTGTCATGTTATGATTGGTCTCTTTCCTGTTTGATTTTTGAAGAAGACTTCCAGTAGGAAGAGATGAAGCACAGAAAGCTGAGAGTATGGAAATGACTGCAAGAGGCAATGCAGGAAACAGAATAAATACTGAATGAATGTGGGAAGATGGTTTGTAAGGACAGTGCTGAAGGCAGTCTTTCCCAGTGAATTACAGCTGTACTGATTACTGAGGAGTGGAAACAGCCTTGCCTGTCCAATGAGGATGGGGGGTATGAAAGAGGGGGTTAGCTGGCCATCAGTTAGTTGGAGTTGGAGCTTGAGAACCAGAGTCTGCTGGCTGTGCTGTACGGAGAAAGGGACATGCAGTTGTGCAAGGGACAGATAAGGTAAGAAGATGTTGTGTGAGGGATAGATAAGGTTAGGTGGGGATATGTTTGGGTTAGCCAGTCATGCAGAAGGAAGATGAAACTTGCAGAAAGGAGTCTGCTGTATGAAGCAGCCTGACAGAAGTCTGCAGAGAGAAGGCACAAAAAGTTTTTAATAAGGGACTGGTGATGGTGCCAGTTGTGTCTGTCTCGACAACTACAACATAATGGTGGCCTCGATGTGATGGGGAATTGGGCTGTAGGGTGAGGTATGGCCTGAGACAGAGCCCAGTGAAGCAGAGCAGCAGGTGAAGCTGCCGGTCCAGATCTGATTGATTTTGACACCTGGAGGGATGGTTATCCATATGGGTGACTGGGAAAAAGACTGTTTTATCTATATAAAAAACTTTGGAGAAAAAAAAGGGTATTAAGACCTCCGACTATGCCCTTCGTAGTGTTTTATTTTGGGCTAAATCACAAGATCCTGAGACTGATGCAAGTACTGCCTTTAGTGTTAAAGCATGGAAAAGACTATGGGACGTGGTATCCAAAGGAGACAAGGCAGCTGCAAATTTGGCTACCACATGGAGATTATTCTGTGAAACTTTAAAAGAATGGAAGAATGGAAAACAGAGCAGGATGAGAGAGAACAGGAGGTGGAAGTAGAATCAGAGTAAGGAATTGAAATTAATGGGGAACAACAGAAAAATGAGGTTCAGCTTGAGAATGTGCCTGTCCCTGAAGTAGAGCCTGCTGGAGCTGCTTCTGTGTCCCTAAAAGATTGTGTTAAGGCTGTGTACCCTTCCCCTATGCAGCAGTTAGCTGAATTAAGTGCCAAGTCAAAATACGTTACTCCTGCAGAGTAGTTAGCTGAAATAACTTTACAAAAACAACAAAGCTGAAAAGGGAACAAGTGAAGTAATTAGAGCAGCAAGATACAAGAGAAGCTGGAGACAGTAGTTCTATTATTCAATACAATTTAATACAATGTGTCTACTTGATGATGAAACATATATATTGTATTTATGAACTGCAGCTCTTAATTTTGGTCTTTAATAGTATGTACTGTGTAAATCTGGGCAATGTATCAAGCTTAATTCACAAATGTATTTTAGAGTCAAGGGAGAATCCTTAGGTTGATGTTCTATACTGATAAAAGCTAAATTAAACCAAAGCAGACAAATCAATGAGAAAATAATGAAGAAGAATTAATCAGAATAAATTGGATGTAGTTGTTATGCTACTGTAAACTTTCACTTTGAGTAACGAGATTGGAATTAATTGGTTATATGTGAGGAGAAACTAAACTAATAAGACTCTTGGCTCTAAAGAAAGGTAAAAATCTAATAAATTTAGAAGAACTCTATGATAATCTACATCACGCAGACAATTATCTCTTACATAAGAATTTACTGAAGAAACAATCATAAAGCAAAGCTAGGCAAACTATTTGGGATATTTGAGAACTAGGATTTGAAGCATATGTCCTTATTGTGATGTGTTACCCAAGCAATTGTATAACTGTTTGTCCTAAGTGAAATATGTGAATGTATCATAATGTCAGTTTACGTTAATTAAATTAAAAAGGGGAAATTGTGGGAAAACTGTTTGTAAGGACAGTGCTGAAGGCAGTCTTCCCCAATGAATTACAGCTGTACTGATTACTGAGGAGTGGAAGCAGCCTTGCCTGCCCCATGAGGATGGGTGTTATAAGAGTGGGTTAGCTGGCCATCCAGTTGGAGATGGAGTTTGCTGGCTGTGCTGTAAGAGACATGCAGTCATGCAAGGGACAGATAAAGTAAGAGGATGTTGTGTGAGGGACAGACAGGATTAGGTAGCTGGGTAAGGGACAGGATTGAGTTAGCTGGTCATGAAGGAAACTTGCATGGAGATGGAGAGGAGTCAAGGCTGTGTGGAGCTGCCTGAGAGAAGACATGAGAAGTTTTTAGTAAGGGACTGGTGATGGTGCCAGTTGTGTCCGTCTTGACAACAAAGAGATGTGAAAAATGCAAGGTCATGTTCTTAACTGTGGAGTGCAAGGCTCAGAGACATGATTTAGATCACCAGGGTACACTGCAGATATGTGTCAGGGCCCTGAGGGGCCACTGGCCCTGCAGCCCCTTTCCCTGGGCTCAGCTGTAGGGATGGGGATGCTCGGAGAGGCTCTGTGGGGAAGATCTGTGGGAAAACTTCCTGGGCCTTTGCCCCCAGATCTGACTGTGGTCCCTGCCAGCTGTGGCCAGAGGATGAGAAGACCTATGGGCAGCCCCTCTGGCTTCTCCCTTGCCAGGGAACTAAGAAGGCCTATGGAAAAGAAAAGGCCTCTAGGCTGGGTGAGATCACTGAAACAACTTAAATTTTTCCCTTACTGAGTCTCAATGGTGGCTATTTTGACTTTTTCTTTCTAAAGTGTGTATTTTACTGATAATTTATTAAAGGACAAAGCACAGCATTAGGCACCAGCAAGCATCTAATAGAACCAGAAGGACTAGAAGAAGGTTGAGAGCTCTGTGGACTTAGAAATCTGATCTCAGTGGCAGAACATGCACGGAGGGCAATTATGCACACAGAACACTTAGATATACGTAATTGCTTAAGGGGAGTCAGCATGGATCCTGGAAAAGAAGATTAGGCAAGATAAATGTGCTTGGCAGCTCTGAGTAGGCAGGACAGCTAGAATGGATACATCATTTATCTGAATTATGGGGAGGGAGGGGAAAATTTCTTAATTCTACATAAACTGAAAGATGACTCGTTTTTGAAGTCCATAAATATAGCTTGAGAAAGGAAGCTGGTGAACTGAATTCTGGCAGGTAGAGACAACAGGCATAAATATCATGCAGTGCTTTTACAAAAATTCCCCATCTGATTTTCAGAGACTGCTTAGTGAACTCCTGAGGTTTTGTGTTTCTCTCAATTGCATTTAAGTAATCCCCACTAGCTCTAGGACTGTCCTAATATAACCTGAATCATGGTAGAGGCTTGAGCCTTTATTCACCTGTGACTATCCACTGTCACAGACGTTAGGGATACAGGGAGGGGTCCAGCCTAGCATCAAGGACCCTGGCAGTAATTAAGTCACCCATTTTTAAGAAGTTGTCGAACTTCTTTTAAGACCACATGTTACATTAACTCAGGGCTGGAAAGCACTGGATCTAGGACAAATGTCAGGGTCTCCAACTTCATTTTCATTTCCATCTGCAGCAGCCATGCTTATGATTTTGCTTTTATTCTACATGAAACATTGCAGAACTTAGAGCAGAGCAAGATGTATTTACTTTAAAATATATGGCTGGGCTGGAAAACTCTTCACAGGTTGGACTTAAGTGCGTTTTTCATGTCTCCAGTTGGAGTGGTCATAGACATCCATCCATGGCACATAATTTATGGCCTTGCTGCTGCTGTGCCACCACTTGAGAGCATGTATCCAGCACTCCTCAGGAATCAAAACAACCAGGAGCTTTAAAACTCAAGTCACTTCAAAAGCTCATTTTCATTTTGCACTGAAGGCTTCACCCAGTTTACACAGAGGAATTAAAATGGCCTTTCACAGGTGACAGCCTCATTTCTAGTTCTCAAGGGAGCTGTTTCATGGGTACTTCTGGCACTGGGATAAAATATTTACATACCCTGGCTACCTGATTTGTGTCTCCCAGACTGTAACATGGTAAACACTTCCATTCCAATTGTTCTTTACAATCATTTCCCTACTTAAAGCTACATTTTTTGTACAAACCAACCCTCAGGCCAGAGGCACCTTTGTTCCTCAAACCATACTGCAACTATGAGTTAAAATAGAGCAACTTTGTGAGACTGTTTTCCCCATTTTTCCTTTCTGGAAATGAACCCCTGGGATGTGCACCACAACCACCAGCACAGGAGAGGTGTGAGACCTGAGGATGAAATGGAGAGGCTCAGAACCCCTCACAGGTAATGCTGAGTGGCTGAGAATGGTGTGGCCCAAGCGAGGGAGGAACTCCTGTTTTTAAACATATCATGCTGAGGTGTGTTCAGGGTTTTATAAATATACTGGTTTAAGCTGACCACTTCAAAGTGGTCTTGAGGTATTGTTTGGGGTTTTTTTTCTAATCTTTAAGTATTTCAGAGTTCCCCAAGCTGAGCTGATGGATGTGTGAAGCTCCTTGTGGTGTAGGTCCACCCTGGGTACTAGCTGGGGCTGAAGGAGGGGACAGCTCTGCCTCTGAGTGTTTCACTGCTTTCTTTGCTATTGAGACAGAAAAATTAAAAATTAAGAATCAAGCATCAAGAAATGCTTTGACTAAAAGGGGGCTGACAAAACCTTATGGAATGCTTAACATTTACAGTGCTTGAAAGAGGAAGAGAGCAAGGCTACAAGATAAGATAAAGAGCTAGAATGTACACACAGGATGGAAGAACAAAGCCACCACAGGATAAGGGGGATTCTTCAGACCCTCGAGCCAGTGAAAACTGGTATCAAAGTCCAGAAGATTACCAAAGGGCTAAAAAGAGCATGCATAAGGAGACAAGATGAAAAATTCAGCTCCAATGAAGACTCATTTTACTTCATCCCGAAGACCACTGAGAGACCCCCAAAGAGCAATGCACAAGCACAGAGAGGCATGGAGCTAATTTTAATATGAAGTGGGGATAGGCAGGGTTAGGAAACGAATATGTATTAGGTGTATTGCATAATCCTAGTTTGTAGAAAATAAGAAGAGAGGTGCAGGTGGCCGAAGGTGTGCATGCTTTTGGAGAAGTTAACCCCAATGCACCTCAGCGCTGAATAAAATACATACCTGCAACTTACTCTGTGTGTTATAGAGCTTTTCTATAACACTATAGAAAGGTATGCTTCACATTTTATAGTGCGCTTCACTGTAACAATGTAAGTTTTGCAGGTATTTCAGGTAATGCATGTATTGGTGTGAGGCCATGTGTTTTATTGTGTTTTCTAATCGAACAATCTATTTTTGTGGACAGTGGGTTTCGGACCTCCTTCTCATAAGTGTTTTGCCATTATTAATGTATCATTTACTCTGCTTGCTCCCTCCATTTACCTGTACTTAGATCAGGTGAATAAAACCAATAACATTCCTCAAGACTACAAGTGAGGTTCAGGCTCATTATGATGTCGGTATCCAGCCGCACCCCTGAGAGTTCTTAGTGCTTCAGGTGACGTGCATGAAACTGTGAATGAAGTTTCCAGGTGGTAGTTTCACCCTTTTTATAATCGAAAGCCAAGTATCCAGAAGCTACTTTCAGTTTGATTTTGTGCTGGGAAGAGGTTCAGAGTGGAGAGTGATAAGCATCTTAACCTTGTCAAGGAGAATCCACGAATGTCAGAGGTTCATGCTTAAAAATGAGACAGGGGAGTCCTTCAACATTATTTAAATAAAGGGAGAGTTCATCAGGGCACATACTCACAGGATTTTCCCTCTCTGTTTCAGAGGGCTCACCCTCCTTTTATCCTAAACTCCCGGCCGCCCTCGTCCTTTCCCCAGTTACTGCCTTTTGTTGAGGTACTAGGAAGGTACAGCCCTCCCGAGCTGCCTACCCCGTATCCTCCCTTGAACCCACAGTTTTACCCCAAAGTTCAGAAGTTCAGCATTGTGCAGACCCTTGTCTGTACCAGGAGCCAAGCTGCCCGGCCCCGGTAACAAACCTGCTGCCCGAAGTCAGTGGAGACATTCAGACCCGTTTGAAGACATTAACACCCATCCCTTCACCCACTGAATTTCATGTAAGGACAGCGCACATCTTTCCTTTCAAACTCTTCCTTCTCGCGGGGAAAAAACCTCACCCCTTCTCTTTGGCCTTGTTCCCTAAGGTAAGGGCAGTCAGCTCAGAGCCTTCAAAAGAAGTAGCTGCTCTTTGAGAGTGCCTGTTTCTCCTTACAAAAGGAAGAATTGATACTAATGTCTTCTACTAATGCGTTAAGTATAGCAGCTTAACAAGTGATAATGATGTGAACATCCTGTGAATTACAGTAGGGTGGAATCTGTGTAAAGCTAGTGTTTGTCCGGACAAGTGAGCTCCAGATGCTGGCTGGGGAGGAACCCTACTCTAGTGCCTAGCCCCAGTGCACGAGCAGGCTCAGCTATTCCTGGAGGAATTCCCCAAGCCTGTTCTTGAGGCCAGGACCGAATTCCCGTTTGGGGTGATTATCCGAACCCCGCGGTGCCGGGGGATGCCCGGACCGAATTCCCGTTTAGGGTGATTATCCGAACCCCGCGGTGCCGGGGGATGCCCGGACCGAATTCCCGTTTAGGGTGATTATCCGAACCCCGCGGTGCCGGGGGATGCCCGGACCGAATTCCCGTTTGGGGTGATTATCCGAACCCCGCGGTGCCGGGGGATGCCCGGACCGAATCCCCGTTTGGGGTGATTATCCGAACCCCGCGGTGCCGGGGGATGCCCGGACCGAATCCCCGTTTGCCGCGGTTCCCCGGCTGGGGGTGCAGTTGCGCAGAGCGGCCGCCGGAGGGCGCTGCAGCCCGCGCAGGTCTCAGTTTATCCAACGCAGGGAGACGTTCGCGGTTGCGCTGGAACAGGACGGGCTGTTTAAAATTTATACTCTTTGTTATTTCTTCATGTGTTTACATTGATGCAAGCGGCCAAGTAGCTGATTTACCTCCATTTGTCAGTTCGATGGACACGTGCTAATTGCGTGACAAGGGTGCTCATTTCCTTGCCGCTGCACGCCTTGTACAACAGGTGATATTTGGGTGCTAGTACACATCACTTGCTGGATGCTACCCGTCATTAAGATTTCAGGTGCGTTTTTATACCGGCAGAGTAAAATATTTGAAGGCAATAGGATTTTGGGCGGGGGGAGGGCTTGGTAATGAGTTTACTTGCTCCTTTTATGCTGGATGGCTGAGAAGTAATAACAATACCCTAAGTCTGAAAGTTTGTGTGCCATTAAGCATGATGTTACACTGTAGTTTTCTCGACTGGTAAGAGAATCCTGAACACAATTGGTTTGGGAGTTTTCTTGTAAAATATACTGTGGGAAAAAACTCTTCAGGATTTAGTTTTGTTTATCTAGCTTAAATATAAACCATCTCATTTCCATAATGTGTGAAATTTCTCTGTTTTAAATGGAGTGTTCATCTGCTTCATGTGGAAGTGTCAGTTACTCACACATGATGACAGAAGTGCATTAATAAAGCAGTCAGGAACAAAATGCCAGGGCCTTCATGCTCTGTCTTCTGACACCCTGGAAATCCTCCTGTTTAGTTTTCACTTACTATAGCAATTACATAAGTATTGAAAAGAAATGCACCTAATCCTGAAATGCACTTTTGATCCCTTGTCTTTGACCCTGACACAAGCTGACACTGGAAATTAAATTCTGGCAGTTTTGCTGCGTTCAGTAAAGGGAGGTTTGCAGAGGCAGACAGGAAATCCATTCCTACTCTGTAGATTTATCACAAAAATTCTGAAAGCAAACAACTAAGTAAGTTTGCTTTACTGGAAACAAACTCACACCTTTGCTCTTTCAAAGATCCTGTTTACAAGTTAAAGCCACAGCTCAGATTGTCTTTCTTCTTAAACTACCAATCTATAGGTGCTGCCCAAAGGCACTTGCAAAGGAAAAGATCAGGAGATATCCTGCTGCTATCATGGTCTAACAGAAGCACTTGATGTTCTGAATACTGGATGATTGTGTTTCAGTAGTCTGAGAGCCTGGAGAGCTGAAGCTGTAATGGAGGCACAGGTGTGCTGTCACTAGCAGAATGATTGCTCTGTGTAGAAAAACTCCAGTAGAAGTTACCCAGACCAACAGAAATCTTTCTGGTGCAAAGTGTATTCCCAATAAGCCTATTAATGGACTATATCATAAAAAGATTCTAAAAAGGTCAGTTGAAAGGACTCTTGATGTTACCTTCCTCGAAGGCTCTGCCCACACTTGGAATAGAGCTGTGTTTGAAAGTGGTGTTGAGGCACAGTTTGAGTTCAGCTCTAGCTGTTCCATAGGCAGCCTGGCAACAGCTTGGATGAGATGTTAGAAACTATATTTTCTTCTTGGAGGAAGAGGGGAAGGTTTTGAATTTAGAATGTTAGAATTAAACAAGATGCTGTGAGGCAAAAGTAGATTTATTTTTTAAAATTTTATTTATTTTTATTTCCTTAATATGACTGGATTTGTGCTAAACATTTTTCTATGTTACAGGTAATGGATGGCACAAAATTCATTGAGGATTGCTTTTAAGACTGTTGTCAGCATGGCTGTCCTTCTTAGAATAGACCCAATCAGTATTTGGAGAGAATTAAATAAAATCATTATAGACTGTGAAACAGTCCTAGCAGTGAAAGTGTGTTATGAGAACATGACAAGAAATTGCTCCTGTCACATAGTGGTTGTGACAGTTAATGCAGAGAAAGAAGAATGTGATGAAGGAGTAAAGGTGTAGATTTGTTATGCTGGCTACAAAATAAATGCAGTAAGTTTGTAGTATAATTGGGAAGAAAGCCCAAGTATTTTGATGTCCAGTTCTGTGCTCTGTTTGCTGACAACGACTAATTTGCATTTTGGCACTCTAAGTAGTACATGGAGATGACTGGTTAGGATCGCTGATAGCTTGTCAGGTTTCCACTGGACATTGTTGTTGGTACAGTTTCTGGTGTGAAACTCCATTTTAAATATAGAAACATGTACATTAAAAAGAAGTAAAAATTCCTCTTTTTCCTTTCTGTCCAGGAAATTGCTGTTAACACTTTCCCCAAACGGTTTCCTCTTTCCAGAAGGTATTTTTACAGTCAGTAAAGTATGGTGTAGTCAGCATATCAAACAGAAGAGAAGCTCCAAACTTTATATCCATGGAAGTTGCTGATGACTGTTTTTACTTTGCATTACCTCTTGCTGGCTGATTCTGCATCATCACTCCCTTACGTGAGTGTTTATTACATTCGAAGTTATGACATGAAATGTTTCACTTTCAGTGAAAGATCACCTACAAATATAATGGAAATATAAGGATATTGTTACAATGCCTCACCTAAACATATGCTTAAGAACAGGTGCATTAACTTTAAAATCCTCTTGATGGCACTGAAGCCTTAGATATATCTACTCAGAGCCTTTTCTTTCGGGTACCAAATCCTATTATCTAGGTTAGCTCATCTGTATTCAAAAGATCAGTGTTGCATTATTACAAAGATCCTTTCAAGTGTAAAAAGGATGGCACTTCATTACAGAAAGTAAAAGAAACTAATCAAACTTTCTTGGTGAAATCATTGACTTTTTATAGTAAAGGGCAAGTTTAAGAATTTGAAAGTCCGAAATGTAAGAGTCTTACAGTTGAGCCTCTGTGCTGCTCTAACTTAAATCTTCTGTAACACGGTCCTTGGATTTTCATATAATCTGGAGAAGAAAGTGTTGTGATGTAACTTTCCTGATGGCTTCTGTCTAAGCCAAGTTGCCATTTGTCCTGCTGCAATCTGATATTCTGTGTTGCTTAGAAAGTGTCCATTGTGCAAAGAGGATATTTATATGAGATAATCTCTTTGCTGAGGACAGTTAGGTGGTGCCTTAGCACTGTGCAGATATTCAGTTAACCAGAAATCATGATGTGTTTCAGTCTGTGTCTAAGATGTCTTTTAGATTTGTGCAACTTGTCATAACAAATAATCAGCTATTTTTTCCCTTTTTGTTATGTTTCATTTGTGAAAGGACAGCACAGAGTTGTAGAGTTTCCTGGTTTATTTCTGATAGCTAGATCTCCTGTCTCATGCCTCTTATTTGTAGCTTTCCAAGTGCTTTGTTGCAGAAATGGTTATTACTGCTTTACATTGCCTGAGGATAGATCCAGGACAGAACTCAGACCACTGAACTTCCACTCAGTGAACTAGTATGGATTAGCAGCTCTTCTATAAACACCTCACTGTGAGTATTGGTAATATTTTTTTTTTCCTTTTGCTTATTTCCTTGCCTGATTAGGTGACTTGTGTAGCTCACCAGCCATTGGTAGGCCTTGCCATTGAAAATGCTGCTCAGAATTCCCTTTTGTTGACTGAGTGCTCAGTTCATTTTCATGAATAAATCTCTAGCATCTGATCATCCACAGAAATGAATATAAATGGATTATGAATGCAGCCAAATCAAAATTCAGCTTTAGTTTGTATGCATATTCATGAGTATTTCTTCTCACCACCTCCTTTCTCACTGACAACAGGCACGAGTGAAACTGCCAAAGGTCAGTGCGAAAGAAGATCTCACCAGCACTTAAAGCAGATCAGTCCAACCAACTTGTACCAGTTTGCACTTTGAACTCAATTTCTGCTTCTCCACCACATCTCAAATAGTCTTACATTTCCTTTGTGCAGGGAATACTGAACTGGCTGTTTTGTGGTCAAGGTGAGGTATTGCAACTGTGAAATAAATTGTAATTAACATGGTATTTGATAATCCAACTTTAAGTCGGATAAAGTATTTTAAGTACTTTAAGTTAATGGTAGTGGCTGGAGAAAACTGAGCATAAAGTAGTATTTACCTCAAGGGGAGAAGGAAACATCTTTCCTTATGTGTTAGGATCGGTTCACTTTGGGATTTCTTGAGATGAGCTCAGTTGGTTGGAGCATGGTGTTAACAATGCCGAGATCCTGGGTTGGATCCCTGAATGAGCCCTTCACTTGAGCTGAACTTGATGATCCTTGTGGGTCCCTCAAACTCAGAATATTCTGTGATTCCCTGTATTTCTGTAAACAGTTGGCATTATTTGCTATCAGAGATGAGGTGCTGGATTAGATGAGCACTGGATAATTGTAGGGTTGGTAGGTTTTTTCTCTTTCTGGAAATATTGGTAACAAATGTACTCCATAGGTTGTGCAAGTCTGTCAAAGGGTAGAAGCCTATATTGGGCTGAGGTTTCACATTATTAACTATGTAATTGGGGGAAGACTTTTAGGAACACATACAAACCTAGTTAGCAATTATTAGGTTATTTCTGAGAAATAATGGAGGACTACAAAAAACCAAATTTCTTTTCTTTAGAGGTGATTGTATTTAGAGTTTGTAATGTGATTTCTAAATTATGTTAGATGTGCTTTTTTCCCCTACTCTTTTTTAAAAAAATTATTATTTTTGGTGGGTGTTTACATTTTATCTAGTTTGCTGGGGCCATGTAACAGTTCTGTTACAAGTGTCCTCGGTGCTGCTGGCCCAGAACAGAATGTACCAAAAAAAAAAGGAAATTGAAGTATCTTACTTTCCCCCACCATGGCTTCTGTTTGCCATTTCTGAAACTTACATTGCAGGTTTAGAGGATGCAGAACTGAAATCCTGTGCCATTTACCATGACTCAGGAAGGTTAAAGTAGACTGCACAAAGCTGTCAAGCTGGATTGCGAGCTCTTTTATAGGGCAGATTTCCTTACATTTCAGCATTTTATTTGCTCACCAAATGTTTTGACTGATTCATCATGTTCAGGTGTTCATTTCAAGGGAAACACTGTGTTTGATCTAAAGAACAATACAAATAAATGTGGATTGTATCAGTAACTTATTTTTTTAAGGCTCAAAGTAGTCATACTATTCTTCTGCAAGAATTTTGAGGAAAACTGTTGATTTTCTTCTTTTCCCTGGGTCCTCTAGGCTAGCTCTGGACCGTGGGGGATGAGGATACCAACAAGGACAAAGGCAAAAGACCAAAGGAGGCTCTTTCTCCCGTGGGATATGTTCCCACTGTTTATTGTAGCTTCCAAGTGGGAGATGGAGAGAAAGAGAGCCCAAGCAGCACATGGCAGGCAGTTTTAAACCCTGGGGAGGAGAGAGGAGGAGTAGGACCCCGACCAATGGGGTGAACCCAAAGGTGAGGGCTCAATCACATCACCAACTGGGGGTGGAGTTTTTGTTTTTTTGGGGTTTTGTTTTGTTTTGTTTTTAACTTATGATATTGTTATCCATCCTTTGCAGAATATGACCCTATTTAGAAAACTATTAAAATATTTTCTGTATTTTTAGACATCTTTTTCTTACTTAGACAAATGACATGTACAAAACCTAATGAAGACCAAGATAGACACAGATGGCGAGTGAACTAATTTCATTTCATAGTAAATGAAGCTATGATTTTTTGTCTATTTGTATTTTAATATAAGAAATGAATCTTCTACCTAGATTTTTACTTCTTAGGCTTATTGTCAATAACTTAAAATTTGTCCTGGAACTGCATGAATGACTTTTCTTCCTGTGTCTTGATGCTCCTGGTGCTGTATCCCATTTAAATTAGAAGAGTTGACTTCTCCCTGTGGTACATGGTACTTACTACTAGGGCACTCCATTGTCAGAGGATTTTGTTTGAAAACAGCAAGATATTTCTGTATCTCAAATACTTAATATTAGCTTTACTGTTGGGAAGGACTATCTTTTAATAAAAGAGTTCAAAAAGTTCACTCCTTAGGTTCAAAAGTCACTACTTGGAGTGTTTGTGGCATTATAAAAACTCTGTGCCTGATAGGTTTTTAAAACATTAAGAGCATGTGTATAGTTCATTTATATTAGATCTTCATTTTGTTCAGCCATGCCCTTTCCATGGTGTATTATCCCTGTGTCAGGGACCAGCTACTCTGGCACGCACAATCAGCACAGGCCAAATCCCTAATAGCTCAATTTTCTATTCCATATGCATTGGTGAGGGAGTTTAAGAGTAGAGTTCCAAAATATCTTTAATTCTGGTTACGACCCGTGTCTACCTACAGTTAATTTTCTTCTTCGTTATGATTTTGACTCATGTGGCCCTGAGTGCGTCTGGGTATCCTGTTAATCCGTACCAAAAAAGTCACACTGATGCATCCACACATTCTATTAAGCCTGTCATCCCACCACTTTATCTCATTAACTGCTTGATCAATGTCAAAAAAAGAATAATCTTTCATTAGCTCTCAACTTCAAAAGACTCAGGTTTTCAGATCAAACAGTTTCTCAACAGCTGTATAAAAGTCTATAAATCCAAGAGGTTAACTTCAAAGAACACTTTGTGGGTGTTCTGAAACCATTTGACAAGTAAACAGTAATTTATGACCAAAGATATGCTCTAATAAAATGCATTTAAAACCATAGGTAATCTCCTAGTCTTCCCCTTTTTATTCTAGTGGGCAGTTCCTAGACTGATTAATACAAGTGAGTGGCTGAATTAGCCATGGAGCAAGCATGGAGCAAGCAGGGTTTTTACTGTACCATTCCACCATGTTTAAAATATGCTTCATTAGGAGTTGGAAGCTACTCCCAGAAAAAAAGGAACAGCTAGGACTTCATTTTCACTTGCTTGTAAGCCCTTCTGTTAAGGCTGGTCAAGTTGAATTTGATGGGCTGGTATGTGGAGCAGCAAAACTTATCACCAGCTGGTGTTCTAAGGGGTAGTGAGTGGGAAGCTGGGAGAAAAACCTGATGTTTTTGTGCTCTTCCATACCCATCTTATAGGGTAATAGTATAATGACAGTTACTTATTCCATGACTCAGGAGGTCTAACTGTTCCATGTGCGATGCTGCAGAAACTCAGGAAGTGATTTCAGGGAGGACATGCAGAACAAGTGGTGGTTGGGAAGAAAATGTGGGCCTTACAGCACAACTGCTCCATATGCAAGTCCTGCCTCTTTCCAAAAAGGAAAACTGGTGCTTTGGAGTATGGTATGAATAGTTTATTCCTTTACTCTGAGATTTGAAACCCACACCCTAATACAATGCTGGGAATTCTGGATATTCTAAGGAGATTAGAAATCCAGGCCTAAGAAAAGAAAAACAGTAAAGGCCATATCAGGTCATTGCTTCTGACATTTGTGGTTGCATGATCCTGAATGGAAACATCTTCTTCTGGAAGATATAGTGTGACAGCTGGACAGCCGGTCTGTAAACTGCAGAGATAGAATTGGCCATAACAGGCCCCAACTCGATTGGCCTAGGTCGTTAAAGAGCAGAAACAAACAAGTCCCTGGGTAAGACAATGATAGGCTGGATTTGAACTCAAACAGGGGACCCCAGCCAATCCCATTCAATCCTGAATGCAGACATCTGATTGGCCACTGAGCTGGGCGGTGTTAGGACTTCAACCAATCAAATGCTCAAGTGCGGAACTGTGAGGCCCCTATAGAAGAGGCCATCCATCAATAAACTTTGGCTGTTAATGCATGAACTTGGTGTGGTCTCTCATATGACTGTCTCCAAAACTGCGACAAGATAGTAGTGTGTCACTCTGTGAGGATGGAGAAGAATACTTC
Source organism: Toxostoma redivivum (assembly GCA_013397375.1). Taxonomy (NCBI): domain Eukaryota; kingdom Metazoa; phylum Chordata; class Aves; order Passeriformes; family Mimidae; genus Toxostoma; species Toxostoma redivivum. The sequence goes on from VXBI01005475.1 coordinate 275,833, forward strand.
TTTAGTTAGGATTGTTTCAAGTTTCTGCAAATATTCATTCTGTTGCACAAGTAGTTTTCCCCACACCTAATTTTTATTTCTATATCATATTAATTATATACAATATATATTATGATATTAATAATTATTTTAATTCTTCAGACTTTGCCTTAACAACTCAATCTTGTGTAACAGTGAAGGAGAGGAAAAAATTTCTTCTGTGCTAAATGCATATTTAAAAGAGATGGTGAAGTGAGATACC